>JAQQSO010003040.1:0-13894 GCA_028658305.1 Pachyuromys duprasi
CCTGTTGGTGGACTTGGAGGGGGCGGGGAAGAAGGAGATGAGGGAGGGAGTGGGAGGTTGGGAGGGAATGGGGGAGGGGGCTACGCCTGGGATTCGAAGTACCCAACCTGTGATTGAGATAAAAATAAATAAATTAAAAAAAAAAACAAAAAAACAAAGACTATAAAAAAAAAAGAAAGCAGATTGAATAAGCAATAGGACCAAGCCAATAAGCACCACCCCTCCATGGCCTCTGTATTAGCTCCTGCTCCATGTTCCTGCCTTGTGTGAGTTCCTGTCCTGACTTCCTTTGATAATAAACAGTGTGATGTGGAATCGTGAAACCCTTTCCTCCCCAACTTGATTTTGGTCCTGCTGTTTCATCATAGCAATAGAAACCCAAATTAAGACAAGAGATCCAAGGAAGGGCTGGGGATGTAGCTCAGTGGGCACAGTGTTTTCCTGGCATCTACAAAGCCCTGGGTTCATTCTCCAGCATGATACACATCAGACATAGTAGTGTGTGCCTGTCATCTTAGCAATTTGGAGATAGAGTGAAGAGGATCAGACATTCAAGATGACCCTCCACTTCAGCTCAACTTTGATGCCAGTCCGGGTAGCATGAGACTGTCTTAAAAAGAGGCCAGGCAGAGTATGCTGGAATACACCTTTAGTCTCAGCCCTTGGGCAGAGACAGAGAGATCTCTGTGAGCATGTGGCCAGCTTGGTCTACATAGCAAGTTTACAGGCCATCTAGCGCTAAATATTGAGACTTTATTTCAAAAAAAGAAAAAAGGTTAATAGAAGGTGAGAAGCAAAAAGAAGATTGTTGATCAACATGACCACCTAAGGGAGCACAGTTGTGCAAGCAATACAGCTCACCAATAGCATACTTTAGCATGTTTGAGGCACTAAGTCTAATTCCTAGCACTGTTTAAAATAAGACATTAAAAAATGGAGGGAATCTAGTGCTGCCAAGTCTGTCTTTGAAAAACTAACATAAGCAAAATAAAGAACTAAGACAGGAGGAGATGACCTCTTCCCTTCTTGTCCCATTTCTTTATTTTGCAAGAGGTAGGCCCAGCCCAGGAGTGGTCTGGTGGATCATTGTCTCTCCTTTGGTTCTGCAAGGTGGGTTGGAGAAATCCTTATTGCTTGAGGGTCTAAGCTAGTTCGCCAGAGATGACTAGTTCTGCTCCAGGGTACAGATTTGCCATCACAGATAATTGTCCTCATTTCTGGGTGGTCTGTCAGCTCCCTGCTGCTGGGGGTGGGAGGTTCATTCCTTCATTATAAAGGTGTTTGTCACTCTTGCAGTTGCTGGACTCCAAAGTGACTTCCGGTTTAAGGCATTGTGTAGAGGTCTTGAGGTACTTCTTGTGGGGGTCTTGGACAGATGTAAAAGCTCACAGTAAGTTACCGGTGCAAATGCCCCCCACAACCACTTTCCCATACCGAATGCTTGGGTGTTCGATGCACAGAGTATTCTTTTGGAGGAATATTAAGAATTGGGGGAATGTTGAGATCCCGCTATAGGAATATGGAGAGAGGAATGAATGGACAAATGGAAAGGGGATGCCTACTGTGCAATGTTAAAGTCTGAAACTATACATGTGTAAGGCTTGTGACATTATGTGTTCGCTCTGAACCTGTTTCCTCATGATTTCTGAGGGTGCTGGGAAGAATCTAGTGGCTAATTGGTTCTTAAGGAGCTCAGGGCGCTTAACTGCTAGAGGTCTGATTCCATAGCCAGGAGCCCTGTGACAAGGATTCCTAGGAAATGGCTTGGGGTTTTTGTTTGTTTATTTGTTTGTTTTTTCTTTTAATTATATTTTTATTTATTAAAATTTACTTAGTTTGTATCCCAGCTGTAGCCCCTTTCTCGTCCCCTCCCTCTTCTCCTCCCATGCCCTTTCCCCAGTCCACTGATAGGGGAGGTCCTCCTGCCCTTCCATCTGACCCTAGCCTATCAGGTCTCATCAGGACTGGTTGCACTCTCTTCCTCTGTGGCCTGGCAAGGCTGCCCACCTCCTTCAGGGGGAGGTGATCAAAGAGCCAGCCACTGAGTTCATGTCAGAGACAGTCCCTGTTCCCCTTACTAGGAACCCCACTTGCAGACTGAAATGCCATGGCTACATCTGTGCAGGGGTTCTAGATTATCTCCATGCATGGTCCTTGGTTGGAGTATCAGTATCAGAAAAGACCCCTGGGCCTAGATTTTTTGGTTCTGTTGCTCTCCTTGTGGAGCTCCAGTCCCCTCTAGGTCTTTCAATCTCCCCCTTCTTTCATAAGATTCTTTGCACTCTGCCCAAAGTTTGGCTGGGAGTCTCAGCATCTGTTTTAATACCCTGCTCGGTAGAGTCTTTCAGAGGTCCTCTGCGGTAGGCTTCTGTCTTGTTCCTTCTTTTTGCCCTCTTCCAATGTCTCATTTGCCATTCTTAATGAGGATTGAGCATCTTACCCAGGGTCCTCCTTCTTGCTTAGCTTCTTTAGGTATACAGATTTTAGTATTATTATCCCATATTATATGTCTAAAATCCACTTATAACTGAGTTTATACCATGTGTGCCTTTCTGCCTCTGGGATACCTCACTCAGGATGATCTTTTCTAGTTCCCACAATTTGCCTGAAATTTTCATGATTTCCTTGTTTTTAATTGCTGAGTAGTATTCCATTGTGTAAATGTACCACAGTTTCTGTATTCATTCCTCAACTGAGGGACATCATCCCATGCTTTTATACCTATATCAGTGGGGAACTGATCACAAATAGGACTTTCCATCCCTACCCTAGGACCCCACAAAAACTGGCCAGTGTTTTTTGTGTTTTTTTTGTTTTTTCATTTTTTAAATCTTGGGTTAGATAACTCAGAGGCATGATGTGATATCTAACACTGCCCTCCAAGCCCCCTGCCTGAGACCATATGTTTGCTGGACTCCCTCCCTGCCTACCTAGTTTCCCTTTCTCCTGGATCAGGCTCTAAGAAATGCTACCTTCAACAAGCCCTTCCATGTGAATCCTTGTCTAATGTTTTGCTGGGGAAGCTCCCCTCAAAGCCTATTTTATAGAAAAGAGCAGAACAAGCGTTTTGCCCCATCCAAATTCAGTATCAGGCAGCTACTGAGCACTCTTGAGTCGGATCATTAAAAGAGGCAGAAGGAAAAGACACAATCCCTGCAGCAGGGAAATGGGCTGCAACAGGGCAGCCCCTGGAGGCTTGGCTTCTGGGGAGTGTACATATGTACGTTTCCAACCTGCACAGAGAGCCAAGCCATGAGCCAGCAGACCAGAGAGAAGGCCTTGGTAAAAATAAACCATGTAGCTATGAGGAGATTCTGCCCATTCTAACTGCACTGTGGACATGGTTGGGAACACCTTCAGGGCAGGGAAGATGGAGTGAAGCCCAAGGTGCTACTGGGCCAGGAAAAGGAAAGCACTTCAATATACAGGGTCAGGTCTGAATACTCCAATGTCTGCCTGGGAACCATTCTCAGGTTGAGCACTACTGTGGGGTCCTAGAAAGATATAGAGAAATTGAAAGGAAGGTAGGAAATAGGAAGAGAGGGAGGCAAAATCAAGAAGGGGAAGACAAGGGAAGACCGAGCCAAAGAGAGGGTTAAAGAGATATAGAGACTGAAAAGGAGAAAAATCTGAGAAATAGAAGCAGAGTAAATAAATAGCAGGGAAGATATGGGGTAGATGGAGGATGGTGAGGAGAAAGCCACACAGAGACAGATGGTAGAGTATGCTCTTGGAGAAACAGGAAACCCCCAGATGTGAGAATGGCTGCAGACTCCAGGCCCTCTCGAAAGAGGGCTTAGCCTGAGTCTAACCAGAAATCTTCAGGGCCTTGGAGGCCAAGCCTAGCCATCTGTGCTACATCATGCTACAAAGCACACTAGGCATAGCCCAGGCCCACCTTCCCTGGCCCACTATCTCATGCTCCTGATTCCAGAGCCAAACAGGGACTCACACCCCCTCTATGAGCAAAGCGAGCAAAGGTCTCCCTCCCCATAGGAGAATAAACTTCTTTAACAGCAGGGTTACCACAAAAGAGGGACCACTGGGGGTACACACTGTCAGGGAACTTGTTTTCCAGGGAGCTGAAGCTGTTCAGATGTGCCGTGAGCAACTGACACTCTGCTCACCTCCCCCAGCAAATTATTCTGCTGGAGTTTCTTGCAGCGTTTGGAGCTGCGCTGCTGTAAATGCCAGAAATCATGTACATTAAGCCCAGAGTGACGGCGGGCTTATGGATGGATTTACCTTCAAACAGAGGCCGCCGAGGCGCCCAGCGTGGGGGGCGGCACTTTATGAATGCTGCTCTCTGCTCGCCGAGGCCTTAAGCGGTCGAGTTGGCCATGTAATCAATTTCTCATGTAGGCCTGGCTCTGGGCCATGCGCTCCTGAGCAGGGCTTTGGGACACAGCCCCTGTACCTCCAATCCTGGAGTCCTTATCCACTTCCCTTAGGAGGAACTTTTCCCATCTGTCTGAGGTGCACACAGCAGAGGCCTGGAGAATGCCAACACTGAGCAACAATGCCTGGGAGGTGCTAAGCCTCCCCCCTTTTCAAACCCCTTTCCCAGCATTTCTTGCATGAGAAGTAGCAGCCCTCAACACTAAGTTGCTCCTCTAGGCTGGGCCACCTACTCTTAATCCCTTCTCATCTCCAAATCTGAATCAGAGGTTTCCTAGGCTGTTAGGCCCCAACCATCTTTCCTCCCCCTCCAATTTCACGCTCACCTTGAACCACTGTTCCTCTCTGCAAATGGAGGCTTTGGTATTTTTCCTGAATGATTACTTTTACACTCTTCTGCCACCCCATCCCCCTTGCCCCTAGTCAGCTCATCCCTCACGGTCATCCTTCAACTTGAACTTCTCAGGATTTTTGTTGCAAGAAAGTCTCCACTCAGCTAGTACTATAAGCATTCATCCTAGGCAGTTAAGTGTCCTAGGTGTATCTATCAGAGACACAAGCTGGGTCATGGATCCTCTCTAATACTCAGTATTCTTCATATAATATCCTAGAGTTAGCCCTTCCTGTGAAGTGACTTTGAGGCTATTAATGGAGAAGTAAAGTCTGGGTTCCCTTCCCAAAGTCTAACTGTGGCAAAAGCGACCCTATGTAACTTTCACTATCTGGTCATAAAAGATGATATGGCTTTTGGCTGGCTGATTCAGTGGCCTGCTCAGAATCAGAGCTCCCATGGACTAGGTCTCACTGTGTGAGACCCTCAAGTTGTGACAAAGCCCCAAACAGCTGATAATAAAAGAGTACCTGGAGGGCCTGAGAGACATGTTCAGCGAGTGTCTGTCCCCACCCCAGGTACTCCAGCCGCAGCTCTCCTCCAGCCTCTGTCAGAAGTCCTCACAGAGCCCATAGATTTTCTGACATGCAGAAAGTGGCGGGAGCTAACACAATGGCTGGTTTGGTTTCGGACCGCTAAACGGTGGGGTGATTTGTCACACAACAACAGGGGACCAGAACAGCATTCATGTCCACAAAACCAGTTTTCAAAGGTTAATGAGTCTTAATACAGAAAAAAAAAATACAATAAGACATACAGTAATGCCAAAACAAGGCGCAACAATCCAATCTTTCTTTAATCATCAAAAGGCATTTGCAGCATTGCAGAGCACAGCACGTTGAGTATCAATTCTCATTGCATGGTCTCCAGGGATCAGAGAGAGGTGTCTAAGCCTCCACAGCTCCCAGGCCCTGCATGAGTTCATTCACAGCCCCGAATACAGGGAAAACACATGTGACCACAATTGTTTGGCTACTTAACTCCTAGGAAGAAAAGAACAAGCAAACAATTCAGAGGCAGAATTTGTTACCCAAAGCAATTCCCAAGAATCATCTGTTCCAACATTTCCAAACTTTTCTGATGCCAAGAACTGTGTCCTCCACCAACTCAGGGGGTTTAAGTAGCTGATGGTCAGGGATGTGGGGATCCTTTCTTTGTCTTTCAGACATGAGGACTGAGTTTCTCCCTGGCCTAAGCAGTGTGGTGGGATTTGCAAGCCCTCACTCCTACTTAAGATGTATTTTCACGTTTTTCTACTCACTGAAGCCAAAGGACATGTAACAGAGTAGCAAGGTTACAGCTGATACTATTGTATGTACGTGGAGAGCCCTGGAACTAAACTGACAGTGTCTTACCTGAAGCAAATTACTGGGCTTTGCTGTGACCTTGTTTTACCTCTCTGTAAAATAGTGATGGTAGGAGGGCTTTGTTCATGACGCAATGTAAGGATTAAATGACTTCATATATGGAAAGAGCATAGAGAAAAGCCTAATGGGTACAAGAACTATGGAAATGCTACTCATCATTGACTACTGCTATTGTCTTGGGATTCCAGACTGCTGGCTTTACCAGGTCCTGTTTAAAATGTTGTCTGTGGTCTAATTGTCAGATAGAAATTTGCCTTTCTTTCATTCCCTCTTCTCAGCCTCAGCTCTGCTTCCTAATTCTCACGTGTGCACACACATACTCACACCCACACCCACGCTCAATAATTGGTCCTTGTTTGCCACAGGCCACACGGCAGTAATGCATTAGTGCGGGAGGAACAAGCTGCTTTATCTTCCTCTCCAGGCAGAAGCCTGTGTGGGAAAGATGGATGTGGAGCATCTGCCTGCATTGTCAGAGAAAAACACACATCAGGGATGGCTCCACTGTCCCTGGAGAAGCAGAGCGAGAACCGTCCCTGGAGTGCCGACCTGGGGAGTTCCAGAAGGCCTCAGAGGCCAGCCCTATGGGTTGCTACCCCTCATGTTAAGCCCAGGCTCTCAAGCGCTTGTGGTTCTAGCCAGCCCCTGCCCTTAGATGGCTGAGGAGTCTGCTGCGGACTTGCTTCTGTGGACAAGGTCTCCGAGGGGACAAATAGAGTACCTGTCAAACAGAGAAGCAGGGATAGGAGGGAGCCACGGTGATGAAAGACACACACACAGCCATGCTTCCTGAAGCAAAATGAACCTCCACTCACATCCCCGTCTCATGGCAAATCTGACCCCAAGGTGGCTCTGCTGGACCAAGGCTGTCCCTGAATGAGCTAATCCAGCAAAGCCCTGCTGTCCACATGCAGCTGGAAAGACCTCAAGAGCCCAGCAGGCCAGGCTACCAGGCCACTCACCATGCAAGACATTCACTGCTGGCATTGGAAGGTCCTGGAGGTCCACTGCCAAAATAGATTAATGTCACAATAGGGGCATATTTAGGAAAGAGATGAATCAATCTCAATTTGACGGGGTACATTTAGCAAAACAAAAACAAGTACTTTAGCACTGGATTCGTTTTCCAGGGTTTGGTTTAGTTGTAAGTCATTTGACACATATTTATAGAGTAACAGCTACAGGCTAGGCACTGCAATTGGCTTGGGTCCTTGTCCCTGTAAAGTTCCATGTCTATTCCTCTTCCAGAAGGCAACTTAACTGGGAAATAATTGTACTGGAAACTATAGCATCTGTAAGACTCTACCCTGTGGACCTCCAACTCCAGGGGACAAGACAGGACCCCAGATGCAGGACTCTGAAATCTATGCTGCCTTTTAGGTCAAGACTATGTAGCACCCACTGAAGGCACCCAGCTTATAACATGGTGTGGCAGTGTGCAAAGGCAGGTCTGGCTAAAAGGACTGGGGTCTTCTGCTACCTGGTGCCCTCTGTGCCCTCTGTGCCCTCTCTCCTTTGCTCAAGTAAAACACAGCTTTTTGGCTCATCCAGCCTTCCCCAGTTCCCACAGGTATTTTCCTTAACCAAATCCTTGCCCATTCAATCCTACCCCTGCTTCACAACTCTATCCGCAAAGACTGTTCAGATGGACCACCCTGTTGGTCTTAGCCAGGAACTCTTTAAGAGGATTGTGCGTTATCTTTTGGACCCCCTTGCAGAAACCCTGAGGTAGCCCATTCATTACGAGCCTCTTCATACACTCTGAGTCTCCCTGATGGATTCTAGGCAGTGTAACAAATTACAACATCCCCAAGGCTCCTGACTCTGGTGGCTCTCAGCAGATGTTGCTGACCCATGGAGAGGAGATACTTGACACCAAACTCTCCCATCGTATTTCAAGAGCCTTTGATTTATTAATATAAGTAACAACGATTGCACAGTGAGCTCATTGCCTGGTGCAAAGTTTCATCTTCACATCACTTCATCTAGTGCCTGACTCTGGGCACACAGTCCACCACTGAGAGAAGCCATCCCCCACCACTCACCCATCCACCCAGAGAGCAGACGCGCTTCTCAAACTGACAGCTCTATTGCTTACTCGCCGTCAGTAGCCCCTCCTCCTCTGTGAATTGGATCAAGACATTTGCCGGCAGAACACAAAGATCAGATCTCAGAAAGTACATGCATTTTCACAAAGACAACTGCTGCCCAGGTTGAGACATTCCAGGCACATGGATTGGTAACAAAGTCCAGCTTGGCCCAGCCTCAAAGATGATATATTCAACTCCCTTTTTAAATCCTATCCTGTCTTAGGCTCTCCCAAGCCATTTCTTTCCTCTGTGTGTCTCAGCTTCGTGGTACTTGAAAAACAAGGCCTCTGGGCTCTCATCCAGGACACATCCTAGGCTTTCTCTGACCCTCTGAGCCTGATCCATCTTCCTCAGGCCCCACATGAGGAAATGTTCTCTCTAGCTCACTTGGCTCTACATACTAAACAGAAAGCCGCTGGTTGGCCAGAGACCTCACTCGAGTTACTTGGCATCTGCAATCTTCAATTCCCTCATCTGTAAAACAGGGCCACTGGGAGGATTAAAGGGAAACATGAATATGAAAAATGACTGTAAATCCTCACTCCTCAAAGTGTGGTCCTTGGGCCTAAAGCTACACACCCAGGCTGACCCTTTCCCTCTAGGTGATTTGTGTATATTTGTGTCCACGGTTAGACAAGCTTTGCTTTCAGAATTTTAGGGAGCACAGAACCGTTCGCTCTGTGCTTCCTCTCCTTTGTGCAATTATGCTGTCAGCACTCCGCAAACGCCATTTCCACTGCCTCAGCAAAAAGGTTGGGGCAGAGGGTGAACTTGACAATATACATACACTTGGAGGGGAGCCACTTATCATAGCTTCATGGTCAAGGATCACGGTGCCCCTCCTACCAGGTGTGAAGAAAGGGCTAGAAATAGACAAAGGGGCCTGAGCAGGAATAAAACCAGAATAGCCCCCTCTGGTTTCAAGCACTGGTGGGTGGTAAACTGTCTCCATCACCCCATGTTCCTGCTGTATAGCACATTGTCTACAGTCATGGCAGTGCTCTGTGGGGGCGGGGGTGTATGTTAAAAGCCAGTATCAGCTAATTCTTTGTTAATTATTTCCCTCTCCCTTGGAAGAAAGTGAAGGAACCACAGGATCAATGAGAAAGAGAAAGGTACAAAGCGGGGAAATCATCCTTTCCCTGAGAGTTCCTGGAAGAAGACAGGCTGGGTTTGTTTGAGCTTAGAGAAAAAAAAAAAAAAAAACAACCAAATACACTTGAAGCAAAAACAGGCTGGCCTTTATGGCTCCAGTGGAGGAGCAGAGATGGGAGACAGTGTTCAAAGATGAGTAACAGTACCCCAGTGTCAACCACTCCACAAGCAACCTTGGCCATCCCTGGAAGGCCACACTGCCTGGGTAACGTTGGGCTGTATGTTAGCTAATTTTCTCATTGTTGTAAAAGTACCTGGCAAAATCAATTTAAAGAAAGATGGGCTTATTTTGGCTCATGGTTTCAGAGGTAACAATTCATCATGGCAAAGAGTACATAATGGAGTGGAACGTCTCACACCATGGCAGCCAGGAAGCAGAGAAAGGGAATTGCTCCTTTCTCCTTACCCCAGATGGTGACATGGTACCTCGCACATTCAGCATGGGCCTTTGCAATTCAGCTAACCTCTGGCAATCCTTCACAGACATACCCACATTGTGCCTCTATCTCTTAGGTGACTCTAAATCCAGCCAGCTTGAAAGTGAAGATCATTTATCACAATGCCATATACTTAGAGCCAACTATTTAAAGCAAACATCCATTCGTTCCCCTCTTAGCCATAAAAATCCTCTTTTTGACCGGGAACACGTTCCTCTCCTCCAGTAAAGATCTCTTTAAGCCTTAGTTTGCCGCTGGGCTTGGCTAGCTGACCAGTTCCGACCAATAGGATGGAAACAGAAGCAACAGCTAGGGGAAAGTGTCCTGAAAGGGAACGGGTGCATCTTTCTTTGATCCTTCCTCCTTCTTGCCTTCTAAGACTAAGCTATGATGGGCAATTTAAGCACCCATCCTGAGCCATGATGTAACTTTGGGACTGAAAGCTATGTCTGCAGAGCCATGAGATTAAAGGGACCTGAGCATCTTACAGTCCAACTGTACAATCCTGATGTCAACCCGCCTCACATTCTGAAAATTCTGACTTTTCAGTTTTCAGCAGATGTGGAATGTTTTGGAGTTTTCTTTGCTCACTGGTGATGATACCTAACATGGTGCCTTTATTGTGGTTCTCCAGTAGGCAGAGTGTGACATGGAAATTGATGGGGAGAATTTTAGTGGCATGTAAACTAAAAGTTAATGCTTGAGTTGGAGTGATGGGAAATCAAGCACAAGAGGAACTGAGTGGTAACATGGTCACAGCCAAGGCCTTGGTAGAGGTGACCATTGTGACCTCCAAAGTGGAGATGACCATTTCAAAGTTCTTTTAAGTTAAAGCTAGTGCCTCTGAACCATCTAGGCCTCAGCTTTCTCACCTGTAAAGTGGGTATGTTACTGATCTTGAGTTTGTTATCAGGATAACAAGGAATGTGGGTGAAAGACCCAGCCCACAGAGGAATACAGTCACACCCAGCCCAGGAAAGACTGGAGAACCTAGGCTGTGATCTCTGGGGGCCATAACACTATTTGAATTAATTGGCCTGCTTATACATCAAAGCAGGCAAGAGCAGCTCTGTGGCTAAGTAGTTCGAGTGTTTGGTATGCAAGTTTGAAGATCTGAGTTCTATGTTCGGAACCTACACGTGTGTTGTCCACAACTACACATGAGTTGTGGCATGAATGCTCACATTGTCACACACATGTAATGTGTGCACATGTGCATGTGCGTGCGCATGCACACACACACACACACACACACACACTAATGATGATCATGATGACAACAAAGTAAACTAGAAAAAATAAAACAAAACAGTTGACTGTCACTTCTCCAGAATCTTCTCTCACAGAATCTTCTTCTCCAACTGAGAAACCTCAGTTTTGTCTTCAGTGTTTTCAAAGTCTTCTATTCTTCACACCATCACAGCTCTTATCATATTGACCTGGAATGTTTTCCTCGGACTGGAAATTCCACCATAATCTTTACCTCTCTGAGTATTCCACACAGTGCCTGGCCCATGGAAAGTAGTCAGTGTCTGACTGGGAAATGGACAGGCTGATTCCTTATTATGTGGACAGGGCAAACTAATCATCCCAGGCCAGGGAGCATAGCTGTGTGCCTCAACCTTATCCTCCCTGGGCCTTAGCATTCTCACCCACACAATGGGAGTAATCATCCAGATAAGGCTGTTGTGTCTGTTGAAGCCCTATAAACAGTGGTGTGTTAGAATGTTAAAGGAGAGTTCTCCCTCATGGAATCTAAGTCCGTAACTCCGCGGAATCATTTTCAATGCAGAATGTTCTGGCTACAGTGTTCTGCAAAATTAAGCAGGCACCTGAGTGTGGGCCCAGGGACAATTTGCTGCATCCCAAGGGTAGCCCTAATGACAGCTCCTCCAGTCCAGAAATGCAAACTGTTTGGCCATCCAGGCCAGCAAGTACAGGTTCTCCAGAGAGTTGCAGAGATGGTGAGGCAGAGCATTTGGTTATGGGATGCCAAGTCACTTCATAGCATGGCTTCCAAGGTGAGGTGGTGCTGCATGGCACAGACAGGATTCCAGACTAGGGCTAGGATTCTTTCCAGAACAGCTGGGAAAGGCAAGAAATAACTTGTGCTTGCTAGCTGTTTCGGGCATGCTCCAATGCGAGGTCTGCTACACTGCTATACTGGTCTGTCATAGGAATTCAAAATATCCTGGCGTGGAAAACAAACGATGTATCAGGGTAGAGTAAGTAAGAACTAGCGTTACTGGAGTCTTGTCTCCAAAACGAATTCCCCATTCTATTTCTCTCAAATGATCTTCTGTGCCTTGATTTATCCAGTTCTGTGAAATGGTCATGCTGATAATTCTCACATCACAGGTGTGTGTGTGTGTGTGTGTGTGTGTGTGTGTGTGTGTGTGTGTGTGTGTGATGGCTAAATTCTCACTGGCAATGCATGAAGCCTCTGGTACCTGGTAACTGTGCCCAGGGGCTGGGACCTGGAAGATGTGATGGGAGACCAATCAAGATTCCATCAGTAGCAATAATGCCCAGAGTCCCTGACATGGAAGGACCCACTCAGTAAGAGATCAGAGCCTTTGGTTATGAGTGTTGCCCCATAGAAAACAAAATAATGAAGCAATGCTAAATACCAAAAGACAGTGGGGGACAGGGGGTTCAAGAAGTAATGTCTCCAGCTTTGAACAAGTAGAGAAATGCAACTCAAATTGTGTGTGTGTGTGTGTGTGTGCGCGCGCGCGCCTGCGCGCGTGTATTCATGTGTAAAAATTGAGTATACAAGTGTATGTTGAGGACAGGTAGGAATCAAGAATCTTCTTCAATTACTCTGCAACTTATTTTCCAAGACAGTCTTAGGAGAATTCACTGAATAAGCTAGCATGGCTGGTAAGCAAACTCCAGGGATTCTCCAATCCCCACCTGTTTGTCCAGCACTGGAATTATCAACATGTGCTACCACCAAGCCATAGTGTTATATGGGTGATGGGTCTTGAATTCAGGTCCTCATGTTTGTACAATAAAAACTTTACCCATTGAGTTCCCCATCCTTGGCTTAAACTTTTAATTTTTTTAATGTTTATTTGTTTATTGAGAGAGGGGGAGGGAGGGAAGGAGAGAAAGAAAAGGAAGGAAGGAAAAAAGAAAGGAAGGAAGAAAAGAAGGAAGAAAGGAAGGAGGTAAAAGAAGGAGGAAGAAAGAAAAGGAGAAAGGAAGAAGGAAAAAAGGAATATTTGAAAGTTGATTCTTTCCTTCTACCAAGCAGGATCCCATTCTCTCTTTCAGCATGAAGCTTAGAAATAGAACTCAAGTTATCAAGCATGACAGCAAGTACCTTTACCAAATGAACCATCATCTCTGTATCTCCTAGCTTAAATTTTCAAGGAATTTATTTATGTATAATTACCTATCATTAAGCAATAAAAAAAGAAACCTCGTATTTGACTTCTGGAATAGGTAAACTGGGCAACAAGACAGTGATCAGATATTTCACACTTATATTTTATTAGCAGAGCATACATGACAGAACAGACAATTTCCCCTAGAAGTTCCAAAAAATTCCCCAGGGCCATTAGTACCTTCTTGGACCTGGCCTACTCCAGAACCCTCAAAACCTGACTGACTTCATTTAAGTCACACTAGCTGGAGAGATATTTGTTTTGTTTTGTTTTTTTCTGAAAAGAGAATGACAAAGACGCAGTGTGGATACCAAATGAGCAAACACACAAACAGAAGCTCCTTTGCTGAGGACTCAGGGCTTGAGGCCAATCCATCCCATAGTACTTCTGTCTGACTCATGACCATCATTTTTTCAAAACCAGAAACTGTGCCTCTGAGTCTCTTAGCTCATTTAGACCAATTTTTTTAATTATTATTATTTTTATTTTTTTCTTTTTTTAATTTTTTTATTTTTTTGTTAGCAATCACAGGTTAGGTACTTTGTATCCCATGCGTAGCCCCCTCCCTCATTCCCTCCCACCCTTCCCAACCCTCCCTCATCTCCTCCCCGCCCCCTCCAAGTCCACCAATGGGGGAGGACCTCCTCCCCTTCCATCCAACCCC
>JAQQSO010003041.1:0-13892 GCA_028658305.1 Pachyuromys duprasi
ATCTTATGAAAGATGTGGGAAATAGTAAGATCTGGAGAGGACAGGAGCTCCACAAGGAGAGCAACAGAACCAAAAAATCTGAGCACAGGGGTCATTCCTAAGACTGATACTCCAACTAAGTACCATGCAGGAAGAAAACCTAGAACCCCTGCACAGATGTAGCCCATGGCAGTTTCAGTATCCAAGTGGGTTCCATAATAATGGGAACAGGGACTGCCTCTGACATGAACTGATTGGCCTCCTCTTTGATCACCTCACGGTGATGGTGGAGCAGCCTTACCAGGCCACAGAGGAAGACAATGCAAGCACTCCTGATGAGAGCTGATAGACTAGGATCAGGAGGAAGGAAAGGAAGACCTCCCCTATCAGTGGACTTGGAGAGGGGCATGTGTGGAGAAAGGGAAGGGAATGTGGAATTGGGAGGGGAGGAGGAAGGGGTTTATACTGGGATACAAAGTGAATAAAGTGTAATTAATAAAAATTACAAAAGAAAAAAGAAAAAAACTTTAGTAGTGTTTCTTTTACGAATGTGGGTGACCTTGGTGTGGGGCATAGATGTTCAGGATTGAGATGTCATCTTAGTGTATTTTTCTTCATGGAGTGTCCTTCCCCATCTCCTTTGATTAGTTTTGTTTCAAAGTTTATTTTATTAGATACTAGAATGACTACTTCAGCTTGCTTCTTGGGTCCATTTGCTTGGAAAACCTTTTCCAGCCCTTTCCTCAGGTAATCTCCATCTTTATTGCTGAGATGTATTTCTTGTATGCAGCAGATTAATGAATTCTGTTTTAGCATTCACTCTGTTAGCTTGTATCTTTTTATTGGGGAACTGAGGCCATTGATGTTAAGAGATATTAGTGACCAGTGGTTGTTAATTCCTCTTATTTTGATGTTGGTGGTGGTAGAGTATGTGTACTTTCTTTCCTTTGATGTGGGGTTATTATTTCCTAAGTTTTCCTGGTTGTGCCTAGCCTCTGTGGATTGGAGATTTTCTTCTTGTATCTTCTGTAGAGCTGGATTTGTGGTTAGGTACTGTTTAAATTTGTTTTTGTGAAGGAATATCTTTTTTTTCTCCCTCTCTGTAACTACAAGTTTATCTGCATATAGTAGTCAAGGCTGGTCTCTTAGTGTCTATAAGATATCTGTCCTGGCCCTCTGTCTTTTAGAGTTACTGGTGAGAAGTAAGGTATAATTCTGTTTGGTCTGCCTTTACATGTGACTTGGCTTTTTTCCTTTGCAGCTCTTAATATTCTTTCTTTTTTTTCTGTACAGTTAGTGTTTTGATTATTATGTGATAAGAGGATTTTATTTTCTGGTCCAATCTATTTGGTGTCCTGTAATATGTTTATAGACATTTCTTTCTTTAGGTTGGGGAAGTTTTCTTCTTTGATTTTATTAAAAATATTTTCTGGGCTTTGGAGCTGGAAGTCTTTTTCTTCTATTCCTATTATTCATAGGTTTGGTCTTTTCATACTGCCTCAGATTTCTTGCATGTTTTATGTCAATAACTTTTTAGTTTTAAATTTTTTGGCTGATGTATCAATTTCTTCAATTGAATCTTCTCCACCTGAGACTTTTTCTTCCATCTCTTGTATTCTGTTGGTGATGTTTGTGTCAGTAGTTCCTGTTCTCTTCCCTAGGTTTTCCATCTCCAGGATTGCTTCAGATTGTGTTTTTCTTATTGATCTATTTCCATTTTTAGATCTTAAACAGTTTTAGTCATTTCCTTCTCTCATTTGATTGTATTTTTCTGTATTAAGTTTCTTTACCTGCTTGATTATATTTTCCTGTATATCCTGGAGAGATTTGTTTTCCTCCTCCAAGGCCTCTATCAGTTTCATTAACTCAGATGTTCTCGCACTTCAGGAGTGATAGTATCCCTGGGGCATGCTGTGGTAGAATAGCTGGTTTCCGGTAGTGTCATATGACCCTGGGTTTTGTTGCTTGTGGACTGACACTGGACTCTAGCCATGTGATAGTCCCTGGTGTTAGCAAACCTGGTGGTGTCTGATGGTAGTTGGCCTCTAGGGTTGTAGGATTAGCTGGTGGTCCCAGATGGTAGCAGTCCTCTAGCTTTCCTGGGTAATAGCAGATCACCAGAGATACAGAGAGAATTGGTAGTCTCTGATGGCTGCCAGTCTCTGGGATTGCAGGTGGGGATGGGAACCAGGATTTGGGGCATGTTGGATGTGGATGCCATTGGTCCCTCATGGGTTTTGGTCTCTGCTGATCCCTGATGGTTGCTGCTGCTCCTTGATGGCTGCTATTCCCCAATGGTTGCAGGTCTCCAAGAATGCAGGTTGCGATGTGGCCTGGGGAAATGTTGCAAGTCCTGGGAAATGGAACAGGCCCAGAAGATGGTACTTGGAGCATGCTGCTGTTCCGCAGTGGTTCCCAACCACTTTTCTAAAACACTACTGTCTACATGCCCCTGCTTAGATATGCATGGCATTTTCCATCATCTTATTTTTAAATTCCTCCATTTAACTTTCAGAGCTCTCTTTACCATGTAACATTTTATCGATTCCGATGTCTAATGATATTAGTGATGTTAAAACATGGACAAATCTATGCTTGTATCTGAAGACTCATTTGTAAGAAGGTCACATTTGCTCATTTTTGCAGTGAATCTGTTCAGTTCCATTCAGTTCTTTTAGTTCTATCTTTTTCAGGGAATCCTTTTGAGAAGGTGGATCCTTGAGAGTTTGGAGAAGATGCAGTCTTCTCCAAGGTGCCCTGCTCCTGCTACCAGCCATGGCCTTTGGTGGTGAGATTTGTGATGGAATCACCCTGGAATCACTTCATTTCACTATCACAAAGTGGAAATAAAGATATTTTACTAGCTAAGAGACACTATAAGTTCTGTGTTTAAGTTCACTGCTTTGGGTGCAAGCAGCTTTCATGAATCTCTGACTGTGAGAAAATGAGGAGCTCAAAGTATTCAGTTTATGAGTAGACTATTCTCAGGAATATTAGGCTGGCTCAGCTGCATCACAGGCATATACAGAAGAGAGGGAGGGGTCCCTAGCTATGTGATATGGGAGACTTGGACTCCGTCAAGAAGAAAAAATTGATGTAAGAAAGGCTGGAGAATGAGAATTTGTCTCTGGACTTTTCAGGTTTTTTTCAAAGGAACTTGACCATTGGAATGAGAACTGGTGGTCTCCAAGTCAGCATGAGCTCTCAGGCAACAAGAACAAAAAAGATGTTCAGTAAAGGTTCTGACAACTCATAATTTCTTCTTAGTACTTACAGGGAAAGCTAAAGGCTCACAGTGATTTCACCTGAAGAAGAAGTTCTACATTGAAATCTCTAAATAAATATTATGCCTCATTCCTTTCATATATCCAGGCTGCGTGCCCAACTTCAGCTAATTGGGATTTTGGAAGTCAGATTTACAGTGTGAGCTAGCAATCAGGTTACTGTGTGTCTTAATTCCAAAATTATTCAGCAGTGCTCCATAAAAACTGAGTATCATTCTGGTACTCAGAATTAGACAACATTAGACTTTAATGTGGTCAATTATAATTCAAGCCAGTTATGTAGGACATTGTGTTTCCATCACAGACCAACCAGTCTTGGATCAGTTCCCAGTTTCTAGTCACTGGATTTCATTGGTGTGATTGTATTTCAGTGTAGTTAATTATAACCCATCAAATCAGATACAATAACAGAACATTCCTCGAGGTTAGAAGTGGCCATGCAGGGGCGTATCATGGATGGTTAAGTATCTAAAACAAACTCATGATATCCATGCTGGGGAGAATAGCAAAATAGGGCCAAAATGAATGATACATTTAATATAATCAGCCCTGTGCATAACCACTTAAAGAACTGCGATTTACATACTTTTAAATTAATTTTTTTTTTGTTTACAATACTTGCTTATAGACATGAACTGGTAGCAAAAAGATGACAATCATACAAAGTTGTTTATCCCAGGAGTATGAGACTATGGAGTTCATGGCTTTGAACTCAGGCCAGATGAAAACAGTGGGATGATCACCATTTGACCTAGAGCGTTGAGTTCACGTCCTGTTACAGCTCCTCTCTGTATTTAGAGCAGAGAATATTTTATCTTACTGAAGCATCAGTTTTTTCACCTGTCAAGTGGAGATAGCATCACTCATGCTCTCCATAATTCTCAAATGACATGAGAACTAAGTGAGAATATGAATACAAAAAAGAAACTCAATACCTTATAATGGGATCCAGAATGAAAAACAGTGCAGCATTTCAGGAAAGAATCTGGGGTCTTTTAGAGATTAAAAAAAAAAACAAATTACTAATGCAGCCATTCCTGATGAGACCTGATAGACTAGGATCAGAAGGAAGGAGAGGAAGACCTCCCCTATCAGTGGACTTGGGGAGGGGCATGTGTGGAGAGGGAGAGAGAGGTAGGGATTGGGAGGAGAGGAGGGAGGGAGCTACAGTGGGGGATACAAAGTGAATAAACTGTAATTAATAAAAATTAAAATAAAAAATATTTTTAAAAAACAAATTACTATTCTTACATGAAATGTAGAAATTTTTTTTTCTTTAAAAGAAGCAGAATGTTTACTTAAAGTGACTCATTGCTGTTCACTCCAGCAGAAGAACAAATCAGTTTGAGGCACGGCTTTCAAATACTGGAAAGATGCCTGTGCAATGGGAAGTGGTGATTCATATAATTGAATTATCCTCAGCAGACAGAGTGTTCATTCTCTGTAGATATGTGCTGACTTGACCAGAGGCAAAAAAAGGAAAAAAAAAATCTGAAAGTGAAAAAAAAAACTTGCATGCCTACAAGACAGCAAAAATAACTCCAAGAAAAGCACCATGCAGTGAGCATTCTAAGATGTGGGGTAGTTTCCACAGAGAATCCACCAGTCACTCATTGCCTCACACAGTCCTGCAGAGGCCAAGTTACTTCCATCAGTATTGGGCAAGAAGTGGAGGTTGAAGTCACTGTTGCAGATGCCTAAATCAACTATTTCAATAAAATGATTGAAGCACTTATTTAAAAAAAACACACTTAATTAGTATAATACTAGCCAGCTTTTCCTACTGTAAAATAAATAAGATAATCAAAGCATACATGAGGGGAGGTATAATTGGCTAATGATTTCAGAGGTTTTAACACACAGTTACATAACCCTATTCTGATGGGTCACAGTACTTCATAGCAGAAGGAAGTTATAGGGAAGGTAGTGTCTCCTGCTGACCAATCAGCTAAGAGAGAGGAAAAGTGGGCACTGGGCTCTTAATATACAGTGGTTCTCAGCCTGTGGACCATGACCCCTTTGGCAAACCTCTGTCTTCAAAAATATTTACATTAAGATTCACAACAGTAACAAAATTACAGTTATGAAGTATCAACAAAAATAATTTTATGGCTGGGGGTCACCACAACATGAGGAGCTGTACTAAAGGATCGCAGTGTTAGGAAGGTTGAGAGCCACAGCTCTTAATATGTCTTCCAAGGGCTTACCTTTCAAGCCCTAAGTTTCTTTCCTTAGTTCATACATCATAAGGTTTCCATTATTTCCTAATGGTACCACAGGCTGGCAAGCAAGCTTTTAGCACATAGGCCTTTGGGAGACATTCTATATCTGAACTACAGCATTCAGCATTCCACCTCTTCCCCAAGACGTGTGTTCATTGGGTCTATCTTGAGGAGTTCCTCAAGCCTAAACTATGCTATCATTGCTAACCCAAAGTCTCTAGACAATGCTCGAACCATGTTCTTCACTGTGAGCCCTGTCAACTATTTTAAAAATTTAAAAACAGTTTTATATGTTTAATAACCATTAACACAGGTTAAACACATCCATGTATAGTGTTCTCATCATTTTAAATTAAAACAAACAAACGCCTCATTCTCATTCCAAAAACAGAGGAAGAGAGACATAAGAAGCAGTGATAGGAAAACTGCAAGGCTGAAATCCAGTACAGGAAACACTGACTCGCAACTATTCATAGCTTACATCCAGGCTACCTTGCTGCAGGATGTGTGTTCGCAAGCACTTGGGCAGCTCCACCCATGTAGCTTCTTGGCTGATTCACACCAGCTAATCTCAGGCTGGCTGTGCTCATTTCCTATAGCTCCCTTCGGCACTGTATGCTTTTCACACTCCGGACTTCCTGAAGTCATCTGCTTCACTTACACAACTTCAATATTAATCTCCTTGTCACGGGGTGTTTCCGGGGATTCAGAGCATGCCACATAGCGCATGCTTTCCCAGGATTTGCTGTGAAATCCCTTGGTGGAACCCTCTATAGTACTATATTTCACACTCCCCACGGCTGCAAAAGTAACCTCAGGTGATGTTAACAAAATCTAATAACCAATGGGAGCTATGCACGGGCCCAGTTAAGTGGTGGTTGTGGGTGTCTCTGAATGTTCTAGTAACTGCATAGGCAAAACCACATCATCTTAAAATAATTCACTTGTCAGCTCATGGGAGCAGGGTACCCTAAGGCTCTCATTATAAAGGATGGTCTTTGAAGTGAGTTTATAGATTGACCAATTTGAACCTGCAGTGGCTAGGGTCTTATGGATTTTCTAGATTCATCGAAGGCATCTTTTGTATTGCTCTTATGGAACACAGTTGGATTCTTTCTAAGGATGCTATTCTCTTTAGAACTTCATCCTTCTTGGCAGTACCTTCAAACACATTTCTTTTCCAGCCATAGTTCACAATTTCCATTCTTTCCTGTTGGTTCTCATAGTGATCTTGGCCTAGAGCAGCCAGTAAGAACAATGGTAAAATAGTAATGCTGTCTGGGAAATTTTATCAATTAGTTAAGTTAATCAGTTTCTTTATCCCCTTTACAAATTTAGTTCAAAAAAAAAAAACAACACTCCTCTCCTCCTCTTAGGTCATGTGTAACAGGTAGCTTCTAGACCTGCTCTCAAAAAGGCCCGATTGTAACCTGAAACTGCACATTTACATCTGCATTATGGACCCCCGATGACTGCCAGAACAAGTCACTAATCAGTGCTTATAAAATAATAACAGACCAACATTTTTACAGACTCCTCCCAAAAACCCTTTCTGTCACCAAAACAAAATGTTCCATCTTAATAACAGATTTAGTTGCCTCCCTCATGTTGTCATTGTATATGAGCAATTTGTGAAGCAAGTCATTGCCACTGTAGCTGTAAAATTCTGGATGCTGCTTTTAAAGACCATGATTTAATATGCCTGCCCAACAGACAAGATCTGTATACTAAAATTATTCTGGTAGGGAGATTTAGCCAATAAAAGAATTAAAGAAGGAAACTGGCCCAGATCAACAGCAGTGTGAGTAGCCAGGAAACACCAAATTAGGAGTTCAAACGGTCTTTGTTAGTGACACATGTTAGGTGGCAATTTGCACCTTTCTACATGACCTTGCCTGTGTTCAGTAGTAAAAGTGAAGTGAAAATACCTCACCTTCAAAAAGAAACATTAATCAGACATTTATGGCACCTGGGAAACCTGAATGTGCCGTTGACACTAAAGGTTATTAAAATTAAGAAACTTCTGTTAATTTTATACATGTGATAAAAACATTATATGAAAATAGCCTCAAGAAAGCACAGCAGCACACAGCTGTAATCCCAGCAGAGGCAGAGACAGAGGCAGAGGCAGGGAGATGTCTGTGAGTTCAAGGCCAGCCTGGTCTACAGATGAGTCCAGGACAGCCGAGGCTCCACAGAGAAACCCTGCCTCTCATGCTTGTGCCACAAGCACTTTTCCCGCTGAACAACGCTCCCTGACCATGAAGTAGAATGGTGGCATGATAGTTGCATTTCCCAGATAACAATGTTGTCAAACATCTTCTTGTGTATTTATTGGACTTTCATAGATACTGTCTGAAGACAGACCTTTCTCAAGCTCTTTGCTCATTTTTAGTTGACTTATTTATTGCCTTTTTATCATTGAATTGTAAGGACTCCTTTTACCTTCTGGGTACAATTTCTTTATCTGATATATTGTACTGTTTTCTCAGCCTGTGTGTTTTTCTTTTCTTGATTGTGTCTAAAACAATTTGATTAGGCCTCTAGATGTGTTATGCTTTTTGGAACAAATTCTCTAAAACTACTAGCCCTTTCGTAGTAATTTAGGTGATTTATGATTGCAGTGTGGATACAAATACGATTTTCTAAAATAAATCACAGGAAGAATAGAATGCACAGCATTATGGGTGTAGAAGGTTGACTTGAAGGCAGTTTATTGTGTCTGGTTTGTCCTACCACAGTGCATCCAAGGTTTTACTCTCCCAGTTTACCATGTGCCTCCCTGTCTTCAGGTTTCCCCTCCCCCATAGCACAGAGACTACATTTGCAAACATTAGCAGCAGTAATAACACCAATTTGTGTGCAAGTTCTTCCCACAGATAGAAAGATAGTGATGAAGTAAGATGGGAAAGTGGGATCAGCATTGCGGAAACAATGCCAGAAGAGTCCTACTTCAGTCTGAAGGAAAGAGGGGGCACCCTAACATACGAAAATTGAAAGCAGTATTCAGTAATACTATGTGAGAAAGTCCTGTCTGAAGTGACTGAATACAATGTGAAATGTCCAACCTGTAAGAAATGGATTAACATTATGAAGAATGTCATAGGCTTGAGAGAAGTCATCCCTATCTTTAGTGAAAGGGAGCAATAGTTTGCTGTCTGAATTTACACATTGACAAATGGTTACAGAAAGAACATTAGGAGAGAGACTGAATTGTAGATAAGCAGCAGAACAATTTTTCTTGCATTAGGGTCTAGCCAATGAACCACCACCACACACTCTCACACACACACACATATACATACACATACCTAAACACACACACCTACACACACTAAGCTATTAAGAAATTTTTAAGAAAAGCTGACAAGAATTGTTTGATAGTACAAATGCCCCTATACTAATCCAGATACTAATATTTGCTGATTAATTACCTTTTGGAAAACACAAACAATTACAGTGATCAAGTGGATCATATGAGATAATAGTTCCTTCTCTGTGACCTAAATATGAGGTTCCTAATTTGCTGAGGCAAGGCCTCTATCTCGTTTCAAATGCCTGATGGCAGGTTACCAAAATCCCTGCTGGCCAGTTTCTGTATTCTAACTCTCTTCAAAAGCTGTGTGTGTCAGATGTGTTGGCAGTTAGCAGATACCCTAGGGCTGTAGGGGTAATCCCAGGTCTTGACGTTGACCTAACCCAGATCTGTCTTCGTCAGTTAGAAGTCCTTCCCTCATGGGAATTCAGATCTCCCCTGTTCCATGATCCCTTATAAGTAAATATTCAGGCCAGCATTGCATGACAGGGGAATCCCTGACAAACCTGAGGGTGTTGCTAGTCGTTTTCTGAAATCCACTCTGATCTCTCCTCAGACATATTCAGGTCTCTTTTGTGTGGTTATAAACCCTTACAAGTGGCTCCCCGTGTATCAGACAGAGGTCATGGCTGCCTATAAAAAGAAGAGGCAATCTGAATCTCCCCCTCACATCTTTGCTGTTGCCAATCGTGCCTTTCAGGATATGCTTCGCAGTAAGTAGATGCCCTACAAAATGAAAAGTGAGAATCTCTGATTAACGTTTTCTCAGTGTCACCAAAGGACACTTAGGCATTGTGACAGAGCATGGCCTCACAGCTGCCTCATTTCTTGAAACCTCTGTTTCCTTCCAGATAAAATGCAGGCAACATAGTATGGGCCTCCTATGGTTACAGGGACAATTAGCTTGCACTTCAGAGTGAAAGAATGCATTTGTAGTGCTGGGGCTGGAGGCTGGCCCAGATAATGCCCCCTGCAGATGTTTGCTCTTATTACACCAAGCATCTGCTATACTGTCTGACACAGAAGCTATTCTATAGCTGGCATTATGCAGTGATTCTTTAAAGGCTAAAAATGTCAACTGTTAGTTAGTAACTCTATGTTTGGAGCAAAGAAATAGACCTAGAAACTACCGTCTTATGGTTAGAGCAAATAGGCGAATCTATTTTATACTGTACTGTTTCGATGGTATTTTCGTAACTATAAATGAACCATAGCCTGTCCCTTGTGTCTGATTTCAAATGCAAACGTGAAAGTTTGAATAAATCCATGACAAAGCATGAGCATTAATATCTATTCGTGATATCTTTCCTTCTTCTATAAATTGATTCGGTCTGTATCCACATGTTAAGCTTCTCTTTTTTCCTCTTTCAATGGAAAAAACACACCTGTATTTCATCGAGGATAAATGTAAAATTTGAGATCTTAAAATTTGCTTTCTCTTTAGATGCAGAACACATGCTACAGGTGAATAAGCTACTTGGAAAATTCTCACGATATTTTATGAAGGAATCACTATGGGTATGGTGTGAGGAAATCTGTCACCATCATTAATGAGACCCTTAGAGCCACAGGACATACATTGGGCTCACTTTGTTGGTGGCTTCATATTCCTAAATGATCACCTTCAAGCCTCATGGGACTAGCTAATTAATCATAGCAGCTCTTCGGAATACAAAGAATAAGACCATAGACTACATAACATGATGTTCTGGGCAGCCAGATGGAAGTAATGTGTCACAGTAGGTGCTGTAATAGAGGGTGTGAGGGTGATGAGAAAGAAAGAAAGGACCTCAGTGATACTTTATTGCATCCTCAGTTGGATGGGAAGCACATCAGCGGGGCATGAGAATGTCAGCAGGCAGCTGAGAGAGACCTATGTGGCTGTGGAGTCTATAAGCCCATGACTGATGATGCCACCTCATGTATTTGACCTGTCTTTGATTTCTGCTAGCTCAAAAGGAGATCATAAGGTATGAGAACCTGAGAGCATCATAGCTATTTTGGATTCATTCCTTTATGTAAGCATGGACTGGTTTCTGAAGATTCACGTATGTAGACTGGTCTCTGAAGGATCACGTATGTAGATAAAGGCAGCCCTTCATGGTTTGGATAAGCAAATGTACCTAGTTATCAAAGTGAGAGGAAAAACTAAAAACATGGCTTCTTGGTGAAGTGATCAGTGGGTTCTTTTCTGAGAAGAGGATTGGGTCTGTTCAGAGTTATTTAACTTTCATTACGTGGACAGCCAGAGTCAGCTGTGATCTGAATTTCAAACCACAGAGGAGACTTTGGTGCTGCATTGGCTCTTAACACCAAAAGTGGCGTCCAACATCTTGTCCATAGCAGCCATTAGTGAACCCATGAGAAAGCTGATAAAGTGAGTATCTTTACAGCAAGACAGGAAAACTCAAGTGACTTCATTGACTGCAGCATGGAGACTGTGCCCTGGCCACTTGTAGGGAGTAAGGAGGTAGAAAGAACTACAGAAGAATCAGCAAAATATTGAGAAAAAAAGTCTTGTTTTCCATCTTTCATCTAGTTCTTTGAAGACCATCAAAGTACTCTTAACCTATAGTATGTAAACATCAATGTAAAAAATTGTCTCAGATGTTCTCAGAGAGGCATGTGTTATCCTGGTTTCTGTTGGTTGGGCTCCTGTATTGTCTTCAAGAAGCAAGCAATCTTACTTCAAGTCACAGTATCTTGAATGTATATTGTATTAGTTATTACTCTCGTTGCTGCAACAAGATATTTGACCAAAGCAATTTAAGGAAAGACATTAGTTCATGTCAGAGCTTCAGGAGAATAATCCATCACCATAAGAAAGGTATGCCAGGAAGTAAAAGGAGGTGGCTGACCAAGGAATATGGTGTCCACAGTTAGGAACCCTGAATTCTGATGATCACCACAACCTATGGAATGGTACTGTCCATAATTACAGTGAATCTTTCCACCTCAATTAAACCTAATTTAGAGAAGCCCAAACAAACCCAGCCAGAGATCTGTTTCCATGGTGGTTCTTAATCCCATAAAGTTGGCAACCAAGATTAACGATAACAGTCACTTTTGACATGTCTGAATTTCTTCAGCTGTGCTGCAATGTCAGAATGCCCAAAGTCTGGAGAAAGAGAGGGCTGTTTCTCTCAGCCTTGACTCCTACATCTAACCCCAAATGCTGGATGTACACACCCTCGACTTTAATCACATTTAACTCGCTAAACATTTTCCCTTCTTTCCCTCTCTAATTTTATTTACTTACTGCTATTTTGTGTCCTGGGCATCAAACCCAGGAACTCCCTATGGTAGGCAAACACTGCCATTGAGCAGCAAATCTAACCCAGTGACAGTGCATTAATTAGCTGACTTTGTTTATCTCTACAACCGATTAGTGGGCTTCTTATGGATAATTGCAGCATGGAAGTTGGTGTGAAAAATAAAGTAATATTCAATGGAATTAAAAACTAATTTCTATATGTCACCTTATTGGGTGGTTAGATATCTCATCATTGTAATTTTGCCTTTTCAATTTGATGCTACATGCTCTCTGCTTTTTTTTGCAAATCAAAAAGAATATAAAAACAGTCAACGGTTTAATTTTAATCTACAAAAAGTTTCCTTTATGATCACTACACTCTTGAATTTGATTTATTTCTTTTGGCATCACTGAATTCTATTATTTATTGTATATAATTACTATTATATGCATTTGAGTTTATTACTGTATATTCATAGCTTTGGTCTAGTCATTGAGTTTTCTGATAACATACTCCATGATGCATGACACTTCCATGGAAATTATCATTTATACAATTATTTTTACTTATCTGAAAGACCTTTATTACATAGAGAAGATCTAATATGTGTATGTGTATGCACACACACAGACACTCTCACAGACATGCACGTGAACATCCCTCTACTTGAATTCCATAAACTATCCTACCGTATTATTGTTGTATTTCATTTAATTAAAAAAACACAGAAAAGAAGATGTATTATTTGCTGTGAACTTCTATATCTCTTAGAAATAAGAAGAAAAATATAAATGATATTCATAGGTCAACTGTCTGCATGTTATTTAGCATGAAATAAATTTTCAAGTATCCTTAGGTCTGGAAACATAGGAAGTGATAAAATTAATAATGGAGAAACTACAGAATCAAATAAATCAGGTTAAGTGATACTATTTTTTGTAGCCATTTTGTTTTCATCTAGTATAAAGTCAATCAAAATGAAAGCAAATAGGCTTTCCTCATATCACGAATATATATAAACCAAGCTCTTTTGATCTGTTTTTTGTTGTTTTTTGAATTCCATTCCAAAATAATACTTTATATCCAAACTTGGAAGCAAGCTCAAATACCTGTTATCAAAGCCAGAGTTGGGAAAATCTGATCTCGAGATGGAAAACTTGCAAATTAGAATCCTGATAAAATCCTAATCAACTCCATTTCTCATTCATGCATCTCATGGGTATTAGGAAATGCAGTTATTCAAGTAAATCATGAATGCATTTAGAGAAGCCAAATCCCTGAAAAGTGACAAGTCTCCTCATTTTGCATTAAAATAATTTTGCATACTATCTACATATTTTATTAATTTTAGTAAACATAAAAGCAGTGGTTTCTTTATGACACTTAGACATGTCTATCGTTCCAACTTGCTTATATTTGCCTCATCACCCTCTCTTTGCTCCACCTTTCTACTGGTCTTCTCTGCATATGGAAAAGAGTAAGAACTCCTTTTTCCCTTTTTTCCTTTCTTTTTTTTCTGTTTTTTCTTTCCTCCTTCTTTCCCTTCCTTCCTCTCTCTTATTCCCTCCTCTCTTCATCTCTCCCTTCATTCCTTTCATTTTATTTTCGATACCAGGTATCCTTGACTGACCTAGAACCTTATGTTGACCAGTGTGGCCTCAAACTGTCAAGAGTGCCTCCTGCCTCTGTCTCCCATATGCTGGGGCTATAGGCATGCTCCAATGTGCCTGGCTTGTATTTTTATTTGTAATATCCCATTGTCCTCTCTTCTTTCCCTTCTCAACACCTTTACAATATTTCCTCCCTCTACATAGTCTCTTTTCTGGTTTTGCATCCA
>JAQQSO010003042.1:0-13891 GCA_028658305.1 Pachyuromys duprasi
AAATTTTCCCAACTTAAAAACAGAAATGTCCATAAACATACATGAAGTCTACAGAACACCAAATAGAATAGACCAGACAAGAGATACCTCTAGTCACATCATAGTGAAAACACTAAACCTACAAAACAAAGAAAAAATATTAAAGGCAGCAAGGGAAAAGGGTCAAGTAACATATGAAGGTAGACCGATCAGAATCACGCCAGACTTCTCATCAGAAACTATGAAAGTCAGAAGGGCCTGGGCAGAAGTCATGCAGTCTATAAGGGAACACAAATGGCAAGCCAGACTACTGCACTCATCAAAGCTTTCAATCAGCATAGATGGAGAAAATAAAATATCCCATGAGAAAACAAAATATTCCATGAAAAATCAAAACTTAAGCAATATCTACACAACAACCAAGCCCTACAGAAGATACTAAAAGGAAAACTTCAATCCAATGAAAACAACTACACCAAAGAAAATAGAGGATACAGATAATTTCCCAACAAAAAAGGGAAAAAGCAATGATTCATAGCAAGACCACCAACTCCACAATAAAAGGAACCAACAATCATTGGTCACTATTATCTATCAACATCAATGGACACAAATCTCCAATAAAAAGATACAGACTAACAGAATGGCTGCGGAAACAGGATCCAACATTCTGCTGCATCCAAGAAACACACCTATGCAACAAAGATAAATACTACCTCAGAGTAAAGGGCTAGAAAAATGTTTTTCAAACAAATGGAACCAGAAAACAAGCTGGGGTAGAGATCCTAGTATCTAATAAAATAGACTTTCAACCAAAATTAATAAAGAAAGATGAGGAGGGGCACTTCCTTCACATCAAAGGAAAATTTTAACAGGAGGACATCACAGTTTTGAACATCTATGCCCCAAATGCAAGATTAACTACATTTGTAAATCAAACATTATTAAAGCTGAATTCACACATTGATTCCTAAACCGTAATAGTGGGAGATTTCAACACTCCACTCTCACCAAGGGACAGATCATCCAGTCAGAAACAAAACAGGAAAACAAGGGCACTTACAGAGGCCCTAAATCAAATGGACCTAATAGATGTCTACAGAACTTTTCACCCTAAATCAAAAGAATATACCTTCTTTTCAGCACCGCATGGAACCTTCTCCAAAATAGACCATATAGTTAGTCACAAAGCAAGCCTTAGCAGATGCAAGAAGATTGAAATGATCCCTTGTATCCTATCTAACCATCATGGTCAAAAGCTGGACCTCAACAACAACAGAAACAACAAAAAGCCTGCACATACATGGAAACTGAACAATATGCTACTCAATGACAGCTTGGTTAGGGAAGAAATTAAGAAAGAAATTAAAGACTTCCTAGAATTCAATGAAAATGAAAGAACAACATACCCAAACTTATGGGAAACAATGAAGGCAGTGCTAAGAGGAAAGTTCATAGCATTCAGTGCCTTCAAGAAGAAATTTGAAACATTTCTACAAGCAACTTAATGGCCCAACTGAAAGCCCAAGGGGGAAAAAAAGAGAAGCAGATGCACCCAAGAGGAGTAGATGCCTGGAAATAAACTCTGGGCTGAAGTCAATCAATTAGAAACAAATAAAAGTATTCAAAGAATCAATGAAACCAAGAGCTGGTTCTTTGAGAAAATCAACAAGATAGACAAGCCCCTAGCCAAACTAACAAAAAGGCAGAGAGAAACTATCCAAATCAGCAAAATCAGAAATGAAAAGGGAGGTCATAACTACAGACACTGAGGAAATCCAAACAATCATTAGGTCTTACTACAAAAGCCTATGTGCCACAAAATTTGAAAATCTAAATGAAATGGACAATATTCTTGATAGATTCCATCCACCTAAATTAAATCAAGATCAGGTAGAAAGATTGAATAGACCTCTATCCTCCAAGGAAATAGAAGCAGTCATCAACAGCCTCCCTACCAAAAAAAGCCCTGGAACAGATGGT
Source organism: Pachyuromys duprasi (assembly GCA_028658305.1). NCBI lineage: Eukaryota > Metazoa > Chordata > Mammalia > Rodentia > Muridae > Pachyuromys > Pachyuromys duprasi. The sequence continues at coordinate 1,963 of JAQQSO010003042.1, forward strand.
TTTAGTGCAGAATTCTATCAGACCTTCAAAGAAGTCCTAACACCAATTCTCTATAAACTATTCCACAAAATAGAAACAGAAGGAAAATTACCAAACTCATTCTATGAAGCCACAGTCACTTTGATACTTAAACCACACAAAGACCCAACAAAAAAGAGAACTTCAGGCCTATCTCTTATGAACACTGACACAAAAATATCAATAAAATACTTGCAAACCGAATCTAAGCACACACAAAAGATATCATCCACCATGACCAAGTAGGCTTCATCCCAGGCATGCAAGGATGGTTCAGTATATGGAAATCCATCAATATGATCCACCATATAAACAAACTGAAGGAGAAAAACTACATGATCATCTCCCTAGATGCCGAAAAAGCATTTGACAAAATCCAACACCCATTCATGTTTAAAGTCTTGGAGAGATTAGGGATATAGGGCACATACCTAAACATAGTAAAGGCAATGTACTGCAAGCCTATAGCCAACATCAAACTCAATGGAGAGAAACTTAAATCAATCCCACTGAAATCAGGGACAAGGCAAGGCTGCCCATCGTCTCCATATCTCTTCAACATAGTACTTGAAGTCCTAGCTAGAACAATAAGACAACTAAAGGAGACCAAAAGGATACAAATTGGAAAGGAAAAAGTCAAAGTATCCCTATTTGCAGACGATATGATAATATATATGAGTGACTCTAACCAAGCAAGTGAAAGACCTGTTTAAAAAACAAACCTTCAAATCTCTGAAGAAAGAAATAGAAGAAGATATCATAAGATGGAAAGACCTCCCTCCCATGCTCATGGATTGGTAGGATTAACAGTGAAAATGGCCATTCTGCCAAAAGCAATCTACAGATTCAATGCAATTCCCATCAAAATACCAACACAATTCTTTACAGACCTTGAAAGAAAAGTTCTTACCTTCATATGGAGAAACAAAAAAACCAGAATTTCCAAAACAATCCTGTACCACAACAGATCATCTGGAGGTATCTCCATCCCTGACCTCAAGCTAGACTACAGAGCAAGAGTAATAAAAACTGCATGGTATTGACATAGAAACAGAATAGTGGATCAATGTAACCGAATAGAAGACCCAGAAAAAAAAACATACACACCCATGGAAACTTGATTTTTGACAAAGAATCCAAAACCATTCAATGGAAAAAAGACAGCATCTTCAACAAATGGTGCTGGGCCAACTGGATGTCTACACACAAAAAAAATGAAAATAGATCCATATTTATCACCCTGCACAAAATTAAAGTCCAAGTGGATCAAAGTCTTTATCATGAAACCAGACACACTAAACCAGTTAGAAGAAAAATTGGGGAAGACCCTACAACTCATCAGCATAGGAGACTACTTCTTGAACAGAACACCAACAGCACAGGCTCTAAGATCAACAATAAATGGGACCTCATGAAAAGCTTCTGTAAAGCAAAAGACACTGTCATCAAAACAAAGCAACAGCCTACAGACTGGGAAAGGATCTTCACCAAGCCTACATCTGACAGAGAGCTATTATCCAGTATATATAAAGAACTGAAGAAGTTGAAAAGAAACGAATCAAGTAATCCGATTAAAAAATGGGATATGGAGCTAAACAGAGAACTCTTTGTAGAAAATTGTAGAATGGCAGAAAAACACATAAAGAAATGTTCAAAGTCCTTAGCCATCAGGGAAATGCAAATCAAAATGACCCTGAGGTTTCACCTTACACCCACCAGAATAGCTAAGATCAAAAACTCAAGTGACAACACATGCTGGAGAGGTTGTGGAGAAAGGGGAACCCTCCTCCATTGCTGGTGGGAATGCAAATTTGTACAACCACTCTGGAAATCAATTTGGCACTTTCTTAGACAATTAGGAATAGTGATTCCTCAAGACCCAGCTATACCACTCTTAGGCATATATCCAAAAGATGCTCAAGTACACACCAAGGACATTTGCTCAACCATGTTTGTAGCTGCTTTATTTGTAGTAGCCGGAACCTGGAAACAACCCAGAAGTCCCTCAGTCGAGGAATGGATACAGAAATTGTGGTACTTTTACACAATGTAATACTACTCAGCAATTAAAAAGGAGGAAATCATGAAATTTGCAGGCAAATGGTGGGACCTGGAAAAGATCTTCCTGAGTGAGGTATCCCCAAAGCAGAAAGAAACACATGGTATATACTCACTTATATAGACCTATAGGAGAGGATAGACATACTGAAATCTATACACCTAAAGAAGATAAGCAAGAAAGAGGAACCGGGGTAAGATGATCAATCCTCACTTTGATAGACAAATGGGATGGACATTGAATGTAGGAGAAAACAAGCAACAGGAAAGTAGCCTACCATAGAGGGCCTGTGAAAGACTAACTAGCAATGTATCCAAGCGGGTATTAAGACTCACAACCAAATATTCAGCAGAGTGCAGGGAATCATATGAAAGAAGAAGGAGTTAGTAAGACTTGGCAAGGACAAGAGCTCCACAAAGACCAAATAGATCAGGGCACAGGGGTCTTTTATGAGACTGTTCCTCCAGCCCATGACCATGTATGGATCTAACCTAGAACCCCTGCTCGGAGATAGCCTATGGTAGCTCAGTATCCAACTGGGTACCCTAGTAAGGGGAATTGGGACTATTTCTGTCATGAACTCAATGGCTGACTCTTCGACCCTGCCCCTCTCCCCATGGAAGGGCAGCCTTGCTAGACCCCAGAAGAGGACATTGCAGCCAGCCCTGAAGAGACCTGATAAGTTGGGGTCAGATGGAAAGCGAGGAGGTTCTCCCCTATCAGTGGACTTGGAAAGGGTCAGGGAGGAGATGAGGGAGGGACAGCGAGAGTGGGAGGGAATGAGGGAGGGGTTTTGGCTGGGATACAAAGTAAATAACCTGTGATTAATATAAAAATTAAAAAAATAAAAAATAAATTAAAAAATAAAATAAAGGCATAAAAACAGCAGAAGCAGGATTACTTTAAGTGGAGGCCAACTTGATCTACATAATGAGTTCCATGCTTGATAATGATACTCAATGAGGTACATCTGTAAGGAGAAGAGAAAAATTGAGGAGGGGAGGGAAAGAAGGAGCAAGAGAGAGCACATGAGTTTTGTAATATATAGTTGAGTGTCTGTAAAGCAAGTGAGGGAAAGACAAAAGGTGTCAAATGCTGACCATTACAAAGCAAATAATAGGATAGTTGTACCATCAAGGTCAGTAGAAAACAAAATAGGCAACCAGTAGGGAGAAGCAAGAGTTTCTCAAATGACTGGAGATTTCTGAGAAAAACAAACAAACAAACAACAACAAACCCAAAAAACCCCATGCATCCTTAGGCAAGCCCTGCGGAGGCTGAGGAGGCAGAAGTCTTGATTACCCATAGTCACTTTGCGGTTTAAGATCTTCAGCATAGGGCACTAAGAAGATGACTGAGAAGGTAAGAGTGGTTGCTGAACAAACCTGAAGACATTAGTCCAGTCTACAGCACCTAGGTAAAAAGTCAGATGCTCCTTTCATATTCCCTCTTTTCTCCCTCCTCAGATGTCCATCCTGTTCGCCTTTCTGAATGAAGATTGAGCATCTTACCCAGGGTCCTCCTTCTTGATTAGCATAAGACTCTACCCTGCAGGGTATCAAAGCAGAGGCTGAGTCTCATAGCCAAACTTTCCACAGAGAGCAGGGAATCTTATGAAAAAAGGGGGAGATAGAAAGACCTGGAGGGGACAGGAGCTCCACAAGAAGAGAAAAAAACATCTGGGCACAGGGGTCTTTTCTGAGACTGATATTCCAACCAAGAACCATTCATGGAGATAACCTAGAACTCCTGCACAGATGTAGCCCATGGCAGCTCAGTGTCCAAGTAGGTTTCCTAGTAATGGCAAACAGGGACTGTCTCTTACATGAACTCAGTGGCCTCCTCTTTGATCACCCTCCCCCCCCCCCCAGTGGGGAACAGTCTTAGCAGGCTACAGAGGAATACAATGCAGCCACTCCTGATGAGACCTGATAGAATGGAGTCCTATGGAAGGGGAGGTGGACCTCCCCTTTCAGTGGACTGGTGGAGGGGCATGGGAGGAGAAGAGGGAAGGAGGGTGGGATTGGGAGGGGATGAAGGAGGGGACTTCAGCTGGGATACAAAGTGAATAAATTGTAATTAATTAATTAATAAGTCAGATGCTGTGGGGCACTTGTAATCATGGGGTTTGGGGTATAGAAATAGAAGATCATTGCAGCCTAGCTCCAGGTTCAGAGAGTAATCCTGTCTTAAAGGAGTACTGCATATGTTGGGGGGAGGGGTTATTTAGCAAGACAATGCTCCTGTGCATAGGCACACACACACTCACACCATACCGCACCACTTCACATCACATCACACACCACATGTACATTAAATAAAAGAAAAAAAAGTCTTCAGAGTTGTAGATGTGATTGCAACTTTTTTATAGATGAAACTTTACATTTCTGTGGACTCGACTTTTGACAGTTGACAAAAAGCCAAGTGCTTTTGGAAGAAAAATACATGAATCACACGTGGTTATCTTCCTGTTCTATGGGGATTTCAGGAAACATGGCATCTGTGACCAACTAACATGTGCAGTTTCTTAATATCCAACTATTTCATTAGTAACATTTAGTGAAAATATCCTTCAGAAGAACTAAGCAGATGAAGATCTATGAACTATGCTAATCAATACTGTAATTTGTTCCTTCATTCACCATATGGAAAGTACAGTAAGAATGTACCTTCTCAGGTGGATTAGAGATTTTTATCTATGTAATTTTTCTTTTCCTAAGGTATCTTCTGACATACAATTTAAAGATATTTGTCCTCAGGTGGTTTTTTGACCTATTCAAACCCAGCGTCTCCTATCCCTTAGGACAAATCATCCACAAGACATGTTTATCTCCTGAGATTGTCTATGGGGACTTGGAACCTGAGAGCTTTGCCAAACAGTTGCTAACAGGCAAACAGTTGAGACATGCCAACCTTCTTAAAATCACAAGGTGATTTTCTCTGAAGTGTCATCTTCAGATGACTATCAGTTCATTGAAAAGTTTTATAATAGTTGAGAGCAAGTTCAAGGAAAGTGCTGCTCAGGAAAATAAAGATTAATTGTGTGCTCAGAGCTCACATGTAGCTATAGGAAAAATGAAACCAGTTCTCATCCACATTGTATCTGGGAACTGTTGTAAAGTGGTTATAGTCACAGCTTGAACAGAAAGAGATAGTGCTTACAAATCAAAGAAAACCAATGCTGCCCACGATGCAAGAGAGAGAAGACATATTGATTTAACTTGATATATTTGTTGTGTCTACAACTGAGTCTACATTTTGTTTAAATAAACTATCTGTAAATTTTAACAAATTATAAGTTGCTAAGAAAATAAAAGCCTTATCATGAACTCTGAATGGTACAGTCATGAAGAAATTGGTTTTTAAGTTTTTTAGCCACATGTTAATGATCACTATTTCTTCAAACCAAGCAACGCAGTTTTTTCCCCATACATGCAGATAGCACATGTTGAACATATACCACCACCATTCTTCCACCCTCGGACCCACCTCCTTCCTAGGCATCTTTTCCAGTCTCTGCTAATCACTAGCTGACTTTCAGATTAACTTACAGTTTCCACACGTTACTTGTCTGTGTGTGGCTCATTTACTTGACATGAAGTTCTGCAGTTCCATCTATTTTGCTACAGATTATAAGATTGCATTTATTTCTTTATACATGAGTACATTCAATAGCACACACATGCACACAAAAACACACACACTCCAAAATTTATCTACTCATCTATTGAGGAGCACTTAGGCTAATGCCACATCTCAGGTAGGGTGAGCAGTGCTGCAATGAATATTGGCAAGCAGACATGACTTTCAAAACTGGATGAAGTTCCTTCAGCTACAGAGCAGTGGAAAACTACATCAAATGGAAGTTCCAGGTTCAATGGGTTTATTTTATTTTTATCTGTATATGATGCATACGTGTATATGTATGTGAATATGAGGTATGTATGCGTACGTCAGCGAGGGTATGTGAGTGGAGAGTTCCACAGAAGAGTGTGTTGGATATCCTGAATCTGGGGAGCTGCTGGCCTCCTTCAGAGATGTGTTACCTCCCATGGGTTCTGGGAACTGAACTTTGGTCCGCTAGAAGAGCAACATGTCTTAAAATCAGGTACTATAATGCATCCATCTTTCCCTTTTGGCAATATATATATATATATATATTTATATATGTATATACATACATACATATATATAATAATTTATAAAATATTTTATAAATATTTATATATAAATGATTTATATGTTTAAAATGTATATATACATTTTAAACATATAAATTATTTTCCACATCCATGTTAACTTTATAAAGTTTTTTTCTTCTTTTGTCAAAAATGTCAGTATTTTGACAGATCTAAATCTGTAGATTGCTGTGGATACTATGAACATTTTACCAATATTAATCACTAGTATTAATTTTTCCTTTTTTTCCATGTCTCCTCTAATTTTTTCATCAATGTTTTGTAGTTTGTTTGCATTGTAGAGATCCTTTAGTTCTATAGTAAAGTTTCTTCATAGGTAATTTATTATTTTGTAGCTGTTGTGAATAGAATTAATTTTATAATTTGCTTGTCAGCAAATTCATCAGTACTGATGTAGAGAAAAGTTTTGATATTTTTTTTATTCTGCTATTTTAGTAAATGTATGTATCGGATGATTACAGTATTTAGGTGCAGTTCGGGCTTTTTATGTATGTAGTCATCACCGACCTGCACATAGGGATGAGGTGATCCCTCCTTTCCTTTTTGTATACCAATTTTGCTTTTGTCTATTGCTTTGCTAAAATGTGTAGTACTGCATTACAGAAGGGCAGTGGGAAAGAACAGTCCCAACTAACAGAATATTACTTCAATCTTCCCAAACATGAAGATGTTGGCTAAGGTTCTGTCACACTCTGTTATAGCCAAGTATGATCAATACTCAGTCTGTCCATTTTATTATGCAAGGACATTTAATTTTACCAAATGCTTCTTCTGTGTATGATCTCTATGAATTCCAGTCAAATTTGACTTGCTGGTATTTGTTGAGGAGTTTTGGACATATGTTCTTTGAGGACTATCTGTAGACTCTCTGTCTATTTCTTTCTGTCTGTCTGTCTGTCTGTCTCTCTCTCTCTCTCTCTCTCTCTCTCTCTCTGTGTGTGTGTGTGTGTGTGTGTGTGTGTGTGTGTGTGTGTGTGTGTGTGAAACTTTGTCAGATTTTGGTAGCAAAAAAATCTGGCCTTAACGAATGGGTTTGAGAGTTTGAGGCCAGGCATGGTGGCACACACATTTAATCCTAGCACTCAGGAGGCAGATACAGGTGGATCTCTGTTAGTGTGAGGCCAGCTGGCATACCAGGCAAATTGAAAGCCATCCAAGACTATATGAAGAAACCTTGTCTTGAAAAACAAAAAACAAAGTCAGGTGGTATGGCACACATCTTTAATCCCAGCACTCAGGAAGGCAGAGGCAGGCAGATCTCTGTGAGTTTGAGACCAGCCTGGTCCACAGAGCAAGTCCTGGACATCCAGGCTACACAGAGAACTCATGTTTCAAAACAAAGCAAAGCAAAGCAAAACAAAAAACTTAAAACAAAAAACCTCAAACAAACAAACAGAAAAACAAAAACAAAACAAACAAAGAAAGAAAAGAAAAAGCCAAGTAAACAAAAGTTTGAAAGTGTTCTTTTCTTTTCACTGTTATGGAACAGTTTGAGGAACTGGTGTTAATTATTTTAAAGTTTGGTAAAATCCAACAGTGATACCATCTGGTGCTCTTTCTTGGCAGAAGTTATATTACTGATTAAACTCCATTACTTGTTAATGGTTGGTTCTCTTTTTGTTGTTTGTTGTTTCATTTAAGAAATTTAATCAGTCACATTAAGACATTCAGGCTTTAAAAACACCTATATGGTAGCTTAAAAAGCAATGCCCATTTCTGCCAAAATGACTCACAAACATCATTTGCACTCTTTGTTCCTAAACCCTTCTGCTCACAGTCCAACTCAAGCAAATCATCCTTGCATACAGAGAAGAGGTATCTCAGAGGCCTTCTCCCCAGTGCACAGGCCAATCAGAAAACATTGTCTGTAACACATACATGTGATAACTGTTTCACTAAATATACAAAGTATAAACATAACAACAAGCAACAAAGCCCCAGATTTTTCATAAACTTCAGAAAGAAAAGGTTACAGAGTAACAGAAAAGATGGGACACAGTCATGTGATTGTGTAGGGAACAATGGGACAATTCTTTCAGATGCATCTTCAAGAATCTTAAGTAGGCTACCCCTGTCTCTTGAGTATCCCTTTGATAATAAAGTTTGCAGTAATTTCAGAGAGTTCTTGCTTTGACTGAAGGACTTCATATTGGATTGGAATGCTATACACATTTCAGGTAATCATGGGTGGAAGACCACTCTTATTGGATATGTGAATGGCTCTGAGTCATTTGCATTCAAGTGGAGGCACTTCCTGGGCATATGTATTTTACAGAACATTTCACTCAAACACAAGAGAACATACTTTCTTCTCAGCACCTCATAGAACCTTCTCCATAGATGACCATGTACTCAGTCACAAAGCAAGCTTCAGCAGATAGAAGAAGATTGAAATAACCCCCTGCATCTTATTAGACTACCATGGATTAAAGCAAAAGCAGAAACAACAGAAAGCCTTCAAACCCATGGAAACTGAACAACTCCCTACTCAATGACCACTGGGTAGGGAAAGAAATAAAGAAAGAAATTAAAGACTTTACAGTATTCAATGAAAATGAATGCAGGGCTGGGAGAAAGGTTCATAGCACTAAGTGCCTTCATGGAAAAATTGCAGAGATCCTATGCTAGCAACACAACAGCACACCTGAAAGCTCTAGAATAGAAGGAAGCAGACACACCAAAGAGGAGCAGACGACAGGAAATAATCAAACTCAAGGCTGAAATCAATAAATTGGAAACAAAGAGAGCAATACAAAGAATAAATGAAACCAAGAGCTGGTTCTTTGAGAAAATAAAAAAGATAGATAAACAGTGAGCCAAACTAACTAAAAGGCAGAGTGTTAAAACTAATAAAATCAGAAACAAAGATGGGGATATAGCAACAGACACTGAGGAAATCCAGAAAAATCATTAAGTCTTACTTCAAAAACTTATATGCCACAAAGTTGGAAAATCTAAAGGAAATGTATAATTTTTCTGGATAGATTTCACCTACCAAAGCTAAATCAAGATCAGGCAAACAGTTTAAACAGTCCTATAACTCTTAAGGAAATAGAAGCAATCACCAAAAAAAGTCTCCCGAAAAACAACAACAAAAAAGACAACAACCCAGGTACAGATGGTTTTAGTATATAATTCTATCAGACATTCAAATAAGTGTTAATACCAATACTCCTCAAGTAAATAGAAACTGAAGGAACATTGCCAAAGTCATTTTATAAAGTCACCCTGATACCGAAGCCACACAAAGACTCAACAGAGAAAGAGAATTTCAGGCCAATTTCACTCATGGACATATATGTAAAAATACTGAATAAAATACTATCAAAAAGAATTCAAGAGCACCTCAAATACATCATCCACCATGATCAAGTTGGCTTCATCCCAGGAATGCAGGGATGGTCCAACATACAAAAATCTATCAATGTAATCCACCATATAAAAAAACTCAAAGAAAAAAAATCACATAATCATCTCAGATGCAAAAAAGCCTGTGACAAAATCTAACATCTCTTCATGATGAAATTCTTGAGAGACCAGAGATACAAGGCCCATATCTAAGCATAATAAAAGCTATATATAGCAAGTATATTGCCATCATCAAATTCAATGGAGAGAAATTTAAAGTAATTCCACTAAAATCAGAGACAAGACAAGGCTACCCACTCTCTCCATACCTCTTCAATATAGTACTTGAAGTTCTAGCTAGAGCAATAAGACAACTAAAGGCAATCAAGGGCACACAAATTGGGAAGGAAGAAGCCTAAGTATCACTATTTGCAGATTATATGATACTACACGAGTGACCCCAAAAATTCCACCAGAGAATTCCTACAGCTGATAAACAGCTTCAGCAATGTGGGTGGATAAAAAGATTAATTCAAAGAAATCAGTAGGTCTCCTGAACACAAACAACAAATCGGCTGAGATAGAAATTAGAAGAACTACACCCTTTATAATAGCAACAAGTAATATAAAGTATCTTGGTGTAACTCTAACCAAGCAAGTGAAAGACCTGTATGAAAAAAAAAAAACCCTTCAAGTCTCTGAAGTAAGAAATTGAAGATGATAACAGAAAATAGAAAGATGTCCCATGTTCTTGAATCAGTAGGATTAACATAATAAAAGTGGCCATCTTATCAAAGGCAAGCTACAGCTTCAATGAAATTCCCATCAACAAATACCAACACAGTTCTTTACAGACCTTTAAAGAACAATTCTAAACTTCGTATAGAAAAACAAAAGACCCATAATAGCAGAGATATCTCCATCTCTGACTTCAAGCTACACTACAGAACAATAGTAATAAAAACTTCATGGTACTAGTATAGAAACTAGTATAGAAACTAGTATAGAAAATTCAATTCAAGGGAATTGAATTAAAGACCCAGAAATAAACCCACATACCTACGGTCACATGATCTTTGACAATAGAGCCAAAACCTTACAATGGTGAAAACAGAGCATCTTCAACAGCTGGTGCTGAACTAATTGGATGTATACATATAAAAATGCAAATAGATCCATATTTATCTCCCTGCACAAAACTCAAATCCCAGGGGATCAAATACCTCAATATGAAACCACTAAAACTATTGGAAGATAACGTAGGGAGGAGCTTCGAACTCATTGGCATAGAAGAGAACTTTCTGAACAGAACACCAACAGCTCAGGCTCTAAGATCAACAATTAATAAATGGGACCTCTTGAAAATGAAAAGCTTCTGTAAGGCAAAGGACACTGTCAACAGAGCGAAAGGACAGTCTACAGATTGAGAAAAGTTGTTCAACAATCCTACATTTGACAAAGGGCTACTATCCAAAATATAAAATGAACTCAAGAAATCAAAGACAGATAAAAAATAACTCAATTAAAAATGAGGCACAGAACTAAATAGAGAATTCTCAACAGAAAAATTTCAAATGGGCTAAGGAAGTGCAAATCAAAACCATTCTGAGATTCCATCTCACATCAGTCAGAATGGCTAAGATCAAAATCTCAAGTCACAGCACATGCTGGTGAAGGTGTGGCGAAAGAGGAACTCTCCTCTGCTGCTGGTGAGACTGTACAATCACTTTGGAAAACAATCTGCCACTTTCTCAGAAATTTGGAAATAGCTCTACCTCAAGACACAACTATACTTCTCCGGGGAATATACCCAAAAGACTCTCCGGCACATGGATACTTCCTCAACTATGTTTATAACAGCTTTATTCATAATAGCAGGAATCTGTAAACATCCTAGATGTCCCTCAATTGAAGAATGGTTAAAAAAAAACCCGTGGCATTCTATAATCCTCTACAGTCAGTTCTCGTTTTAGCTCCATACCCCATTTTTTAATTGTATTATTTGGTTTCTTGCTTTTTAACTTCTTGAGTTCTTTATATATACTGGATATTAGCCCTCTGTCAGAAGTGGGATTGGTAATGATCCTTTCCCAATCTGTTGGCTGTCGATTCGTTCAGATGACAGTGTCCTTTGCTTTACAGAAGCTTTTCAGCTTCATGAGGTCCCACTTATTGATTGTTGATCTTAGAGCCTGTGCTGTTGGTGTTGTATTCAGGAAGAAGTCTCCTGTGCCAATGAGTTCTAGGGTCTTTCCCACTTTTTCTTCTAGACGGTTTAGTGTGTCTGGTTTTATGTTGAGGTCTT
>JAQQSO010003043.1:0-13891 GCA_028658305.1 Pachyuromys duprasi
AGTACCTAACCTGTGATTGATAACAAAAAATAAAAAAATTAAAAAAAAATTAAAAAAAAACTGCTAGTGAATTCAAAAAAAAAAAAAAAAAAAAGAAAATTTTCCTAACGTCAGGAACATTCGGCTAGACAGAGAAGCCCAGGGAAACAGGGAAACATATGCATATATTGAAAAGATGGAATGTTGGATATATTTGTAAAGCCAAACAATGTAAATGCTAAAAGATAACCTGGTGAATATTTTTTCTTTGATAGTCATTTATTTAGGAAGATGGGGATGAGTGGTTGGGGTGTGATAGTTTGTGCAGAATCTCACATGGATGCACAAACACAGGCCAATTTCCTGAGTCCTCACTAAGTTATTTTAAAGTAAGCTTCAGTAACCTCATGGGATGATTCTTTCCAACACCATTAAAAGTTTGATTCACAAGGAAGCCCTGACATTCCCCAGCCCTAAAACATGTGTCCCCTTTCAGATAAGGAAGGATTCCCTGCTTGATCATTGGCCTACTCATTCTGAATAAAGTTCAAACAATAGGGTTTTATATATTCAGTAAGATAGTATGAGGTCATTTACACACATTTTTCAGTCCATGGAAGCAGGAAATATCTCTAAAAATGAGTTAAGGACCACAATGAATAGAGGTACAGTTGAAATGTAGGAACACAGACTAGGGTCCCTAAACCTACAGGATGTAGCCAAACAGGTATGGAGTGTTTTAGAAGATACCATTCATGAGCAAAAGCCTAAAAAATGAAAATGAGTTTTCCTAGTACGTGTGCAAAGTTTTTGTAGAATCTTTAGCTCTTTAGCCTTACCTCTCTACCTCTTCATTTATTCAGCAGATCTTAGATCTTCTAGATATGGAGGTTTCATAAATAGGATGAACAAGGATTCTGAACTTGTGCAACTAGCATTTTAATAATGAAACCAGGAACAAGTAATAAAATGACTAACAGTAACTGCAAGTTTTCCAAGCGATGAAAGAATTGAGTTCTAAGATGGCGAAGCACAATTAAATGCAGTCAAGTCATTGTGGATTTGGGTTAGATGGGATGGTACAGGAAGCTCTGAGGAAGGAGAACATGGAATATGGAATCTGATCTGAAGGAAGATAATGGGAGAATAATTCTTGGAACCCTAGACCTTTATAGTATTCTCATTCCCCAACTCCTTTCTGTGTATGGAGGCCATGAACTCAGTGACTCTGCAATTCCTCCATATTGTGGATATGTTTTCACGTTCATAAAGGCCTCTTACTCCCACACTTCTTGATCCCTGATGTGTCCTTGGGGATGAATATTGACATTCCAGAATTACACACTTGACAAGTAAGATAGATGATAGTGTATATGTTTCTCTTAGAACAACCTCTTATATCTGCATCATACTTGCTGGACTCGAAAGTCGTTCTGCAGACTTTACTCTTTATAGACTCCTTACAAGGGAGATACTGACATCTTCATTTTAGAGACAAGGTGACTTGAGCTTCGTAGGACAGGGTAGTTGAAAAGTGTGTGAGGTGAAAGAAAAAAAAAAAAAGCAACCCTGCAGGTTTGGAATGAAGAGAACCTTGCATCAAATCCAAGCTTTGCTGGGCTGGAAGGAGTTATGTGATTGGGCAGCTGACTCCAATTCTCTGAGCCATTCTTTTCCTTTCTTGCTAATTGAGAACAATAACTCCAGTTTTGCCTGTTCACACTGCTTGGGCTGCTTCACCACACTGTGAACCTTGCCAGCTGTAACTTCATAGGTTTTACCTTTATAGACAGAAAAATGTTAGCTGAAGTGTTCAGTCCAGAGCAACTTGGAAGTGTAAGGAGAACAACGTACCAGAAAAGAAGTATGTTCTATATGGTGTTCTCTGGGGCTGTTGTTTTTTCTCTATGGTTGGTTTACAACAGTGTAACATCTGGAAATTCGACTTAGAAAAATGAAAGAAAGAAAGCTATCCATGAATGAGTGCACCACAGGCAATGAACACACACTATGGTCTTTAAAAGCAAATGGGCTGGAGTGGGGGTGTTTGGCTTCCTCATCTTTCCCAGTCTGTCCCTGAATCAGTTCTTCTCACACATGGGAGCAATACCCACTGCAGCCAAACACATTAGCATCATTTGTCCACCAGATTGTGGAGATGACGAGGGCTTTTATGGCTGTAATTAACACAACAGTAGAGAAGGGATGGCTTGATTAGCCAAGTGCGTATTAATACTGGAGTTAATATTATTAAATTCTATATTAATAATAAGTTACAGGACTCGTTGGTGGATTTCACACAGAAGCAACTCTTACAGTTCTCCCCTTGCTATGCTGTGCACACCACAGGGAAAGGCCTTTTGTTCATGTAGCCCATAGCTCAGTATGCAGTTGTAGTCCTGTCTATGCCATCTGGTGGGTGTCCAGTCACTGCTTGTGAGCATTTACAACAGTGGCTCTAACAAATTAAACCTAGATCTTAGGAAGGAAGGCATATTAATTGTTCTTCAGACCCCTCAAAAGCAGAAAATGGATTGTTATAGACAGTGTGTTCGAGGCTCTGTTATATTCTCTTGTCTCGAAGCTATTTCCTCCATTTGTGTGTTGAACAGTTATGTGTACCCAGAGTCACCTTGAGCTGCCAATGATCTCAGACTGATACTTGCATTATATTCCACAGCCTAATACAAGACTGAGAGAGCTTGGCGCTCCAGGTGGGAGGGCTCAACTAATAGAAAACACCATCGAGAGTCTGAGCACTCCAGCTCCTTGAATTCCAGCAAGACAAGTCTAAGAAGTCTCCCGTTCACTTTGTCAAATGTCCATGCAGAAACAAGTCTTTGGTACTGACATCAGAAAACCTAATTGACCATTATGTAAACACTTACCTTTTCTTACCTTTTTTTCCCCGATGTTTTCTCCATTTCTGCTTCTTGGGATCACCTCCCAAATAAGCTATATGCATCCAAGTTATTGTCTTAGCATGTACTTTTGAGAAGATATAAACAAGAATTTTTCTTTATGTTTGTACATCTGGTTATCAATTTAATTCATAGTATACCGTAGATCTATTTACTCACTAGAGAAATATTTATGAAGAACCTGTTGTGTACTGACTGACACCATTCTAAGTGAGCTTCTTCACAGAACCCACAGTGCATAGATGCAAAGAGTACAATGATTTATTGATTTTTGAGAAGCATCAGTTGAAACAAAATAGGCAGATGGGGCTAGAAGCTAAAGGTCATCTCTCAGAATGGTGAATGATAGAATATATGTATGAAGAAATAATGTGTAAGGGATCAGGGTAAGAAGAGGGTATGAATATGTTCTCCAGACACTGAAATAACACGTATAAAAGCCCCGTGGCAGCATCTGGCTTGCTGTGTTAGAAGAAGAGGAAAACCAAGTATTCCTGGAATGAGTCAGGGAAGAAGGAAGAATACAGACAACAAGGAACTGAGGGGCCAAAGAAAGCAGGTCTTTGGAGATAGTGGATTACTGTAGAGGAGAAGAATCTGTTTTCTTGGTCCTACCTAGTGTTTTATGATAGGGCACCTCTGGGCTTTACAGTCTGAGAGGATTGAATTTAGACAGAATAATACTTTGGACAAATAGTTTTATAGTTTTAAACTGTTCGTTTTTATTTGTACAATGACAATCATAAACATAGCCTCAATGATGCAGATATGTGGGACTTGTGATTCAAGTAGTGTAAAACAAATGGTAACTACCTTTGATAGAAAGGAAAAGTGCTAATGTGAATATCTAAACCTCAAGGACAGATCAAGCATCAGGGCTCACTGTGTCCTCAGCTTCGAATAATGTCGTCGTGACTCAGTCTTTGACCCAAGAGCTAGCCCAATTGAGAAGGTTTGGGCCACTTTACTTTTTTAATTATCTATTTTATATATAAAGGTGTTTTGCCTTCCTGCATGTCTGTGTAGCACAGCGTGTGTGCCTGGTGCTCTTGGAAGCTAGAAGAGAGTGTCAGATTCATTAGGACTAAAGTTACTAACTGTTGAAAGCTTTCCTGGGCATATAATCTGCATCTTCTGGAAGAATGCCAGTGCTCCTAAACACTGAGACCCTAGACCATTTATTTATTTTTTTGTCTCTGACATGGGTCATATGGTCTTTGAACATCCATCAACGTTAGAATAATGGAAGAGGCATTAGTCTCCCTAAAGGATATAAATGGAGATTACGGTATAAACAATTCTCCAATGGAACTACAAGCAAAGAAGAGGATGACTCTGTGTATGTAAGAACAATGGATGTGTACTAGAGTGGGCATGTAGATGAACCAAAAGGCTTTTTACCACAATGCTTAGCTTATAGGGATTGGGGACTACATGTACTAGCCCAACCTTTTTTTTTTTTTTTGGAGGACTTATTTTCTACTGGTCTCTACTCTGCCACAAAAGTCATATTCACTACTGAAAGGTCAGAATCCAGAAAGCACCAGGAATCTCCCGAGAGAGACTTCTTTTTAATGCCTCCATGGGATGGAGGGAATAAGATCCAGGATGCAACTCTGGAAGTTAATTTTCCAGAACTCAATAAACAGCTGCATGGTCAGCTTGTACCAAGGACTGGTAACAAACCAGTGCTCAAAACACAGTTCTTGCAGGAAGCATCTCGCGGTCTGCAGGTCAATATATAGCAGATAACATGAAGACTTTGGCTTCCTTATGTCTAACCTTTACTCGACCATTCTAAGGCAAGTTATTGAACCTTCTTAAAGCCCATTCTGTTCCCCGTAAAAGCATAATAAACCAAATCCATTTGGTTGTATTCAATTTATAGCAGGACAGGTTGCTTAGAGTATTTAACTTGACAATGTAAGTGAACGGGTCCGCCATCATTGATGTTATAAAAAAGAGATAAATGCTTACTTTCTTTTCTTTCAAGTTGTTTGCTTCCAAAAGTATATACATTTGCTAAAGTACTAGGGAGTTAGATTTTTCAACATTTTTATTTTATATTAATTACAGGTTATGTACTTTGTATCCCAGCCGTAGCCCCCTCCCACATTCCCTCCCTATCCCCCCATTCCCTCCCTCATCTCCTCCCTGCCGCTTTCCAAATCCACTGATAGGGGAGGACCTCCTCCCCTTTCATCTAACTCTAGCTAATGAGGTCTCTTCAGGACTGGCTGTAATGCCCTCTTCTGTGGCCTAGCAAGGCTGCTCCTCCCTCCGGGGACGGGGGGAGGGGGAGGTGGGAGTTAGATATTTTGTGGAACATTGAAAACCAAGTGAGTTTGAATACTGTGAGTTTTGCCATTAACATACACAAAGCATCCATATAAGAAGTACATTACATAACACTATTATATCAGTTATTTCTTGCCTGATTCTCTGAACTACATATGCTCATCTCCTTTGCAGATGAAAAAGCAGCCTCTTACAGTGTAGTCATCCATTCCTGGATGGACCAAGTAGTTCCTAAGTGTTGAGCCTGGCTTCAAAACCAGGCTCATTTGCCCTTCAACCCACTCTGGTTTCTTTACTTCATACTGCTATCACAATAAAGGTAAGGATCCCTCTGATTCAAAACAGCATTATGTTTTAGAAGAGACAAAACAACTGCAGCTGATAGGTGTGAACCCCTGAAGTGTATTTTCTTACTGATAAATTCTCAGAATGCATGTCTGCATTTGTCCAAGTAAAAAAGTAGGAAAGTGTGAGGAGGGAGGAAGAACCTTCTTAGCGTCTTGGCAGAGGGTATATTTGCAGGTTACAGAGAGGTCAGCTCTGGAGAGGCAGGAAGTTCCCCTGGTATTTTCTGAAAATTAGAGGAGTCTGGACACTGAGACCTCTCTCCCCACCTGAGCTCCCCTTCCATTTTGGATTTCTCTGCTTGCTTTTCTCCCAGCCTGTTTTCAATTTGCTCCTGTGGCCAGCTTTGACTGTGACCTCAAGCCAATCAGAAAAGAGAGGGTGAGGAACAGGAGAGGGAAAGCAAGCAGGAAGGTTGAGGGGGTGCTGTGAGGAGCGGAAGGGAGAAAATTGGAGCAGGGGTGGGGCCTTTCAAGAAAATCGCCCAGTGCTTTGTTGATTTAAGCTGAAGCTGCAACAGAATCATTCTTAACCTTCTCTGTGGAACACAAACGGAGTGTGAGTGGATAAAGAAATGTGTGGGGGTCTGGCCCCAGCCCCCTCGTGTTGCAGTCCAGAAGAACTGTAATGGGGAACAGGCACATTCCTTTACAACAACCCCCAACTCCCTATCTGTTTTCAAGGAAAGAAAAACAACAACCAAGGAGAAAAGAATGTTAAGACTTGGACAGGGTTGGGTGAGGCAGTGAGTGCAGCTTGGGATTTCAAGGGTCTGTCCCCAGAGATATGACATCATGCCAAAAGGAGAGGGCCATGATGTCCAGGTAGGGTAGCCAAGTCGAAGGTACATGAGGCTCCTTTGCCAAAGAGCTGCATTTGGTTCTGGCCCCTGAGTAAACATCAAATGCCTGAATAGGCATCAGTATTCCTGAGCAACTGTTTTTCAATGACAAAATGATTAGGGATTCAAGCATGTTAAACCATAAACTTTTAAGCCAGGTTAGGTAAGATGGCCCGGTGGACAAAGATCCTTGTCACACAAGCCTGGTGATCTGAATAAAGTCCCTGGAACCTATGTAAAGGTAGAATAAAGAATGATTTCAAAAAAGTTGTCCTTGGTCTTCCATGAACCCAACATATTGTCACGACAATAACACACATATAACTTTTTTCTGTTTAAAAAAATAAATAGAAATAAACCATTTAAATCAAATTTGTATATTCAGTTTTACATTTTTAAGCTAAAACTAAGTGGGGCTGAAGAGCTCATTCAGCGGTTAAGAGCACATACTGCTCCTTTGGACGACTCATGAGGATTGCTCACAACCACCTAAATTGAATCCAGAGAGATCCAATTGCCTCTGTCCTCAGCAGACAGATGCGCTCATCTACACAAACCCAAACATAGCTAAAGTAACTAAAATAAAATAAATATCAAATAAAAAACTCAATAATGCATGGGCTGCTGATATGGTTGAAAGCAAATGTGGATGCAGAGGAGGCCAATAGCAGGTCCCCCAGTATACAGCCCCCACCCTGGGTTCCACCTATTGAAATTTGCAAACCACCAAGAGAATATATTACACCTGAGACCAATTCAAATTCTTATCTGTTGTGTGCTTTATATCTTTCTCAGAAATTGCAGGTTTTAGGATAATGGTAAGGTGGATTCCTTTGCTCGACACAGAGCCTAATACTTAGTAAATGCCCAGGAAATATATGTAGTGTTCACATCACATGAAGAAATCAGAAATTGAAGAGGAAGCTCTCTAGTGACAACCTCAAAAATTCTTAAGTTCTGTATATCAGACTGCCTAACAAAAGTTGAATTATATAGTAAAGGAGTGAAGAGAGCAAAATTTCATTCCAGTTCACTTCACTCTGTTTATAGTGAATGGAAAAGCATGGGCAAAATAATTTCTTTCTTTGTTTTGTTTTGTTTTGTTTTGTTTTGTTTTGTTTTGTTTTGTTTTGTTGGAGGCAGGGTTTCTCTGTGTAGACTTGGCTGTCCTGGACTTGCTTTGTAGATCAGGCTGGCCTCAAAATCACAGAGCTCTACTTGCCTTGCCTCCGCTAGTGGTAGGGTTGCAGGCATGCACCATAGCACCCTGCTGGCAAAATAATTTCTAAAAAACTCCTCTTCTCTGCACTGTTGTGGTGACAACAAAAAATAAAAACAAAAACCACAATGGTAGCTATTTTTGAGCTTTTCCTGCTTGCCAGGGCATTTTGATGATTAATTTATGTGTCACATTTTACGTATTTGCGATATTAAATTTTCTACCATTATATTTTTCCACATCAAAAAAGAAAGATGCCCGGTGTGTCTTTCTGCTTCTAGGATACATCACTCAGGATGATCTTTTCTAGTTCCCACCATTTACCTGCAAATTTCATGATTTCCTTTTTTTTTTTAATCGCTGAGTAATATTCCGTTTTGTAGATTCACCCAAATTTCTGTATCGATTCCTCAACTGAGGGACATCTAGGCTGTTTCCATCTTCTGGCTATTACAAATAAAGCTGCTACAAACATGGTTGAGAAGATGTCCTTGGTGTGTACTTGACCATCTTTTGGCTATATGCCTAGGAGTGGTATAGTTGGATCTTGAGGTAGCCCTATTCCTAATTGTCTTAGAAAGTGCCAGATTGATTTCCAAAGTGGTTGTATCAGTTTACATTCCCATCAGCAGTGGAGGAGGGTTCCCCTTTCTCCACACCCTCTCCAGCATGTGTTGTCACTTGAGTTTTTGCTCTTAGCCATTCTAATAGGTGTAAGGTAAAATCTCAGGGTCCTTTTGATTTGCATTTCCCTGATGACTAAGGCCATTGAACATTTCTTTAAGTGTTTCTCTGCCATTTGATATTCCTCTATTGAGAACTCTCTGTTTAGCTCTGTACCCCATTTTTAATTGGATTACTTGATTTGTTGCTGTTTAAATTCTTGAGGTCTTTATATGTACTGGATATTAGCCCTCTGTCAGATATAGGGTTGGTGAAGATCCTTTCCCAATCTGTAGGCAGTCTTTTGTTTGACCACAGTGTCCTTTCCTTTACAGAAGATTTTCAGTTTCATGAGGTCCCATTTATTGATTGTTGCTCCCAGAGCCTGTGCTGTTGGTGTTCTGGTCAGGAAGTTGTTTCCTCTGCCAATGAATTCAAAGCTCTTCCCCACTTTTTCTTCTACCAGGTTTAGTGTGTCTGGTTTTATATTGAGGTCTTTGACCCACTTGAATGTTAGTTTTGTGCAGGGTGATAAGTATGGTTCTCTTTGCAGTTTTCTGCATGTAGATATCCCTTTAGACCAGCACCATTTGTTGAAGATGCTATCTTTTTTCCATTGTATGGTTTTGGCATCTTTGTCAAAAATCAGGTGTCCATAAGTGTGTGAGTTTATTTCTGGGTCTTCTATCTGATTCTATTGATCCACCATTCTGTTTCTATGCCAGTACCTAGTGGATGTGGCTATTATACATACAATACAGGATAAATATACTAAAATCTGTACACCTAAGGATGCTAATCAGAAAGGAGGACTCTGACTAAGATGCTCAATCCCCATTCAGAATGGCAAAGAGGATGGACATCAGAAGAGGGAGAAAATAGGAAACAGGACAGGAGCATACAACAGAGGGCCTCTGAAAGGCTCTACCCTGCAGGGTATTGAGGCAGATGCTGAGACTCATAGCCAAACTTTGTGCAGAGTGCAGGGAATCTTATGCAAGAAGTGGGAGATAGTAAGACCTGGAGAAGACAGGAGCTCCACGAGGAGAGCAATAGATCCAAAAATTTTGGGCAAAGGTGTCTTTTCTGAGACTGATACTCCAGCTAAAGACCACTCATGGA
The DNA here is from genome assembly GCA_028658305.1 of Pachyuromys duprasi. Classification (NCBI taxonomy): domain Eukaryota; kingdom Metazoa; phylum Chordata; class Mammalia; order Rodentia; family Muridae; genus Pachyuromys; species Pachyuromys duprasi. Next base: position 9,389 of record JAQQSO010003043.1, read on the forward strand.
GATGGCCTGGAACCCCTGCACAGAGGCAGCCTATGGCAGTTCATAATCCAAGTGGGTTCCATAGTAAAGGGGACAGGGACTGTCTCTGACAGGAAGTGATTGGCCTGCTCTTTGATCACCTCACCCTGAGGGGGGAGTAGCCCTACCAGGTCACAGAGGAAGACAATGCAGCCAGTCCTGATGAGACTTGATAGACTAGGATCCGAGGGAAGAGGAGGAGGACCTCCTTTATCAGTGGACTGGGAGAGGGACATGGGGTGAGGAAAAGGGAGGGTGGGATTGGAAGGGGAGGAGGGAGGGAAGTACAGGGGTGATACAAAGTGAATAAACTGTAATTAATAAAATAATTAAATAATAAAAAAGTTAAAAAAAGAAAGATGCACATAGGTAAGGAACTTTTCAAAAGCAAATAATAAGTAGGGGTGTATAATGGATGGTTTAGTTCTCTTTGCAGTCAATTTGGAGCCTGGACTCTTATCCACTGCATTACATTAGTACTCAGTACATTGTGGTACAGCCCGATTCATAGTATTGTATGTGGCAAAACCACAATACATGTGGATGAATTGCTCTGATCTGCATTTGTGCATAGAGAAGTCTCCTGAGGTCTTTCTAGGACCGCTTCCACTAGGTAAGGAATGACATGGAAGGGTCATTCGTTCACCTGTCTCCACATTTGTTACACTGCAGTATAAAGTGGAGAGCCAAGAAAAGCAATCTTACAATTTACTTTATGGGTCTGTTCTTATATTTAACAACCCTTCCTGTTGTCAGATTACAAGCTGTAGAAGGTCAGGGACCATTTCTTTTATTGTCACATTCCACAAGCCTATAGCACTGAGAGGGTGGCATGAACTCAACTGTAAATTGAATCGCTTTGAGAAAAGCAGCTTTAAAACAGTATCCGCTTAGAATCCTCTCCAGGAGGCAGCATAGTATAAAAGTTGAGACTTCAGCATTAGAGGATTAAAGGTTCAAGTCTTAGCCCTCTTTTTTGTTTGCAATTTTAACAGAGACTTTACTGTGGAGTGATGACATGTTAGTTGCATTAAGGATTAAGTTGGGGGGGGGGTAAATTATATAATAAGAATCAGTTCCCTTCCTCTTAAGTCTCTTCAGTCATTATTTGCTTGTAATCCCAATGGCAGTTGGATAGTATGTATTTCTATAGTGCCCATGTTATGAGTTGCTTTCTATAGTGCTCATGTTATGAGTTGCTTACACATCTAGGTTTTTCCACTTGAACTTTACTTATAATCCTTGGAGCTACAAAAAAAAATTAGAACTGTGCTGATTGACCTGACATGCTTCTAAGGTTTATTCCATGTCCCAAATGATTCTGAGATTTGTGGAAATATCTGGAAAGCTTTGTCCCATTTGGAAATAAATGCCAGCCATCTTTTGGCTTCCAGGCAGCTAATAATATTCACTACAAGCATACTGAATTCCCTCATGAAAAGCCAATTTCTTCAATGGCTATCTGGAAATAAACTGAAAAGCAGACAGACATTGAACCATGACGTATGAAAACAAGTACAAACAGCCAGATTTGCAATCCTGAGAACAAATTAAACAATACCCTCACTCTAAGCATTTTTCTCTTTTCTTTCTAATTTGTAGTCCCATATACAATTCTGCTTTGATACCTATTAGAAAGGTGGTTTATGATTGTGCTATCAAAGAGGTCTAAAGTAGAAATGTGGTGTGTCTAAGGCTACAGTAGATAAGAGCTTCATTTACTACTCCATGGTCAGCATGTCTCTGCTTCTTGACATCTTTATTGCTTTCTAGGCTCTTAACTGTACTTTCTTTTTTAAAGTAATTTATTTATTTTTATATTAATCACAGGTTATATATTTTATATCCCAGCCATAGCCCCCTCTCTCATTCCCTCCCACTCTCCCCATCCCTCCCTCGTCTTCTCCCTGCCCCCCCTCCAAGTCCACTGATAGGGGAGGACCTCACCCCCTTCCATCTGACCCTAGCTTATCTTGTCTCTTCAGGGCTGGCTGCAATGTCCTCTTCTGAGATCTAGTTAGGCTGCTCCTCCCTCGGAGGGGGCGGGCAGTCGACAAGCCAGCCATTGAATTCATGAACGAAATAGTCCCTGTTCCACTTACTAGGGTGCCCAGTTGGGTACTGAGCTACCATGGGCCACATTCGAGCAGGGGTTATAGTTTGTATCCATACATGTTCCTTGGTTGGAGAAACAGTCTCATAGAAGACCCCTGTGCCCTGATCTATTTGGTCTTTGTGGAGCTCTTGTCCTCGCCAAATCTTACTAACTCCCCCTTCTTTCATATGATTCCCTGCATTCTGGCAATGGCTTGGTTGTGAGTCTTAATATCAGCTTTGATTCATTGTTAGTTAGAGTCTTTCAGAGGCCCTCTGTGGTAGGCTCCTGTCCTGTTGCTTGCTTTCTCCTACATTCAATGTCCATCCCGTTTGACCATCTAAGCTAGGATTGATCATCCCATCATGGGTCCCCCTTCTTGCTTATCTTCTCTAGGTGTATAGATTTCAGCATGTCCATCCTATACTATAGGTCTATATGAGTGAGTATATACCATTTGTGTCTTTCTGCTTTGGGGATACCTCACTCAGGATGATCGTTTCCAGGTCCCACCATTTGCCTGCAAATTTCATGATTTCCTCGTTTTTAATTGCTGAGTAGTATAACATTGTGTGAAAGTATCACAAATTCTGTATCCATTCCTCCACTGAGGGACATTGGGTTGTTTCCAGGTTCTGGCTATTACAAATAAAGCTGCTACAAACATGGTTGAGAAGATGTTCTTGTTGTGTACTTGAGAATCTTTTGGATATATGCCTAATAGTGGTATAGCTGGGTCTTGAGGAATCACTATTCCTAATTGTCTAAAAAAGTGGCAAATTGATTTCAAAGGGGTTGTACCAGTTTGCAATCCCACCAGCAATCCAGGAGAGTTCCCCTTTCTCCACAACCTCTCCAGCATGTGTTGTCACTTAAGTTTTTTATCTTAAGCCATTCTGACAGGTGTAAGGTGAAATCTCAGGGTCGTTTTGATTTGCTTCTCCCTGAAGTCTAAGGATGTTGAACATTTCTGTAAGTGTTTTTCTGCCATTCGATATTCCTCTATTGAGAGTTCTCTGTTTAGCTCTGTTCCCCATTTTTTAATTGGATTATTTGATTTGTTGCTTTTTAACTTCTTGAGTTCTTTATATATACTGGATATTAGCCCTCTGTCAGATATAGGATTAGTAAAGATCCTTTCCCAGTCTGTAGGCTGTCCTTTTGTTTTAATGATAGTGTCTTTTGCTTTACAGAAGCTTTTCAGTTTCATGAGGTCCCATTTATTTATTGTTGATCTTAGATCCTGTTGGTGTTCAGTTCAGGAAGTAATCTCCTGTGCTAATGAGTTCTAGGATCTTCCCTACTTTTTCTTCTAAACGGTTTAGTGTGTCTGTGTTTATGTTGAGGTCTTTGCACCACTTAGACTTTAGTTTTGTGCAGGGTGATAAATATGTATCTATTTTCATTTTTCTGCATATAGAAATCCAGTTGGACCAGCACCATTTGTTGAAGATGCTATCTTTTTTCCATTGAATGGTTTTGGCTTCCTTGTCAAAACTCAAGTTTCCATAGGTGTGTGGGTTCATTTCTGGGTCTTCTATTTGGTTCCATTGATCCACAGTTCTATTTCTATGCCAATACCATGCAGATTTTATTACTATTGCTCTGTAGTATAGCTTGAGGTCAGGGATGGAGATACCTCCAGATGATCTGTTGTTATACAGGATCGTTTTGAAAATTCAGGGTTTTTTTGTTTCTCCATATGAAGTTGAGAATTTTTCTTCCAAGGTCTGTAAAGAATAGTGTTGGTATTTTGATGGAAATTGCATTGAATCTGTAGATTGCTTTTGGCAGAATGGCCATTTTCACTATGTTAATCCTACCAATCCGTGAGCATGAGAGGTCTTTCCATCTTCTAATATCTTCTTCAATTTCTTTCTTCAAAGACTTGACGTTTTTCTCAAACAGATCTTTGACTTGCTTGGTTAGAGTTACCCCAAGGTACTTTATGTTATTACTGGCTATTGTGAAGGGTGTTGTATCCCTAATTTCCTTTTAGGCCCTTTTGTCTTTGGTGTACAGAGGGCTTCTGATTTTTTTGAGTTGATTTTGTATCCAGCCACTTTACTGAAGGTGTTTATCAGTTGAAGGAGTTCTCTGGTTGAATTCTTGAGGTCGCTCATGTATATTATCATATTGTCTGCAAATAGTGATTCTTTGACTTCCTCCTTTCCTTTAGTTGTCCTATCGCTCTAGCTAGGATTTCAAGTACTATGTTGAAGTGATATGGAGACAATGGGCAGGCTTGCCTTGTACCTGATTTCAGTGGGATTGATTTATCTGAGCAGGGGTTCCAGGCCACATCCACACGTGGTCCTTGGTTGTAGAAACCGTCTTATACAAGACCCCTGTGCCCTGCTCAGTTTAGTCTTTGTGGAGATCAGGTTCTC
>JAQQSO010003044.1:0-13890 GCA_028658305.1 Pachyuromys duprasi
AGCCCTCCCATCAAGCTACTCCATGAGCCAGGAGTCCTCTGGAAAAAAACTTCTGAATGATAACAAAGGACGAAGACCACAATGGCCCAAAAATCTCAAAACTATATCCAAGGGCCTTTGGGCTTCAGAAGGTTAGAGGGGCTAAGAAAGCAGCTCTGAGTGGGTTCAGTTTTCTTTTTATAACAAATTAATATTTATAGTTATTGCAATTTGTAAGAACAATTCAGACTTACTACAAAGAATCTGTATACAGTCTTCATAAAAGGACATTGAATCTACATAGAATCCCACCACCCAGAGGTAACCTCATCACTCTTGATACTTTATATATTTAGATTCCACTTTTTCCTGTGGGTGTGTGTATTTTTGCAAAGTAGAGACTACATTGAACATACAGCGTTCACCCTACTTTCCTTTAATATTAAACTTTAAGGATTTTCTCTGCTGTTGAAGAGCCGGGAAAACATTAAGAAAAATCACTGAGTAGTAGTCCAGTAGATGGCATACTACTGACATGTGGCTTATTCTAAAATTTAATGTATTTAAAAATAAGCTCTAAAACTGTGCGCAAGTCTCATACAGGAGAAGAGTGACGTCAGAGGCTTCCACAGACATTCTTGTATCCTTGCCTCCATAGAAGCCTAACTGAGATGAGCTGACTCCAGGGTCCTTCCCAGACCCTAACTACACCACACACCCCACGTCAGCCCATTCCTAACAAAGAATTTAGAAGTCAGGGCACACGAGTCTCAGAGTAATTGTAGCCTTCTCTAACTCAGCAAAACCATTGCTTTAGCTAGGCATAGTGGCTTACAGCTTTAATGCCAGCATTTGGGAAGCAGAGGCAGCAAGATCTCCGAGTTTGAAGTCCGCCTGATCTACAGAGTGAGTTCCAGGAGAATCAAGGCTATGGAGAGAAACACTGTCTGGAAAAAGCATACAACAAAAAACGAACAAAGACACAATTGCCTTTGGAGAAGAGCACTCTGCTTCTTATCATGCCCTCAGTCACAGTTCCTTCTGCTGCCCAGATGCAAGCCAACAAGAACTCTTGTTTGCCCAAGACAGCACCAATGTCTGCATCGTGTTTGATGGAGTCAACTCAGGAGCCATGTTTAGGTTGGAAGGCACCTCCCATTTCCATCCTGCTGGACTGCCAGAAGACAATTCTGCCCATCCTTCCCTCCCTGTCAACTCTGCCAACATTGTCTCTAGCAGGAAAGCAGTGTTTGGGGCCTTGCCTCCAAAAGGCTTCCAGAGCCGGAGTTCACTTTCTTCTATGATGCTGAGAGAAAATTAAGGGAAGAGCCTCTCTGTGCTCCATGTATGCTTCAGGCTTCCAGAACAAAGCACTGTCTATTCTTTTCTTTCAAGTTCCTAGTTTAATCTGTGTAGAAGCTCTGGTCTCAGAGCTGGGAAGTCCAGCACTCAACTCCTTGACCTGAGTAAATAAGGACTCTGGGATACAAGACATAGATGCAGCAGAGAACTTATTCCTGCTCCTCGGATAAGAACATTGCCGAGGGCAACCTCCCTGCTTATAAACCCTCCTAGGAATAAGAAGCTGTTGAAGTCAGATGTCTCAGTGATGGCCAGGGATGGTTTTCTGGCTTCAAATTCTGATTTGTGCATGTTGAACCTTGTTTTGTCATAACGGAGTCTGAGGGGTTTAGGAGGCAGTTAAGCTGGTAGACAAAAATGCCCATAGCACACACATGGGAAATGAGCAAGTTCTGTCCTCTGCATCTACATAAAGGCCTCACATGCTTGCCCGTAATCTCAGTGCTGGGGAGGCTGTGACAGGAAGATCTGTGGGGGCACACTAGCCAGCCTGTGTAGCCACATTTTAATGCCAAGTGTAGTAAGAGACCCTGTCTTAAAAAGTAAGGTGGTCCGCAATTTAGGAAGATACCAGGTGTTGGCCTCTGCCCAGTGAGTGCTTGCACACAAGCACATTTACTTGCAAACACACACACACATACACACACACACACACACACACACAATGGTATCTGTAACAGCAGTCCATTCCATCCTTTGGCTTCAGTATTCCCACAGATACCAAACTTTCTACTTCCCCAAAAGAAGCTACAATTCTAGTGGCTCAAAAAGATTGTGAGACATGGAGTTTTATTAGTAGTGAGGTTGTTTGTATGAAACCAAAAAAACACATCTTTGCTTATCTTTCCAAAACAAACCAAACAAAAATCTCAATCTAGCAAAAATAAAAGAGTGAGCCCTAAAAGGGACACATGGCAATAAACTGGTCTCTGAGTTCAAGGGGAAAGGTCATCAAATGTGCTTATGGAAGGGGCTGGCTGTTTCTACAGAAGAATGCTGTGAACATTTCAGACTGTATTCAACTTAAAGCTAAGATTGCTCCCTGCAATCTTAGAGGTGATCTCACCTGTGCCCCAGACTTGCATTCTTAGGTCTAGCTTTGGGGGAATTTTTCAGGACATGTGGTTGTCCTACAAATCCGAAAGGACAGCTGAAGATAGTGGTGACACATCCAACTGTCTGGCCATTCTCAAGAAAGTACACACACACAAACACACACGAAGATGTGAGTTCCGGCTACTCCAGGAGCTGAAGCCATGACTTTCTGACATCTATGGAGAGCCTCACCAGCTTTGTGTCCCTAGAGACCCCTTTGAACACAAACATTATGTACCTCCAGAAACATACTTTAAGTGCTATGCAGGTAAGGCAGGATGTAGTCAGAGATAGACGCTTCCCAGAATGCTGTAGAACCTCCTTTCAGGAGCAGTCTTTGTGAATGCTAAGAACACTGTGTGACACAGGTGTTCAAGAAGATGCTCAGCTGAAGGAAGGTGCACAAACGCTTCCTTTTGGTCATCTAGTGATCTCATTTTGCTCTCTCCTTATCACAAAATTGAAAGCTGTAAGTTGAAAAAAGTAAGCCACAAACTGCCCTAGCAGCCCTGGGAACTCACTGAGTGATGGATAGCCATGGTCTTAAAGCTTTTTATCTGACTTGCTCTCTGCTCTTCTATCAAGTCCTGTCTTGGTGATGCTGTACAGAGACAGACTGGCAATTGTGCATAAGTGGCTTTTTTTTTTATTTCAAGGCATATTCTGTCTAAAGTCCAATGGCTCAGATGGGAATTCTAGCCCCTCTATTGTATGTTTAGAAACTCGGTGCTTCTTGATATGCTAGCCTATGGAGATGGCTGTTTATTAAATCCAATGGTCTCTCAGAGTGAGACCTCCTGAAATGGCTTTCCATTAAAGTCATGGGAGCATTTGAGTCCATTTGAAAAGTGATCTAAAGACTATAGAATCTATCTGCTCATCACACTGTCCAGAGGGTTCTGCCCCCTCATTCATAGCTTCCACCACAGAGAATTTTGGGAGAGCCATGCCTGGAGCGGAGTTTGCAGGCAGAGAAATGGCGTGGAGACACAGCACACCCTTTCTTCCAAGCCAGCACGCCCACTGGACTCTCCATGGACTCCCAGACTTAAGGTGCATCATTTCCACCAACTTTTTGATAACGGCTGATGTGCTGGCCAGACCACTCTGCTGTTTTCCCCATTCCTTAGCAGACACTGGTTCTCAGCCAACTCCTTTAATTCACTTCAAAAGGGAAATTCCTGAACACCACATCTTAGACCATGAGCACGGACACACATAGAAGTGCAATGGATATGGATGAATTGAAAACAAAAATAGATAGTCGAAGTATAAAAGCTAGAGTGATGAATGGAAACAACTCCTTGTGCCAGAGCGTGGTTCTGAGCATACAGCTCTAACCTGAGGCAAAGGCCAACTGGGGGCAAATGGGTTTCGGAGAACCAAGTGGGGTGTGCCTTTCTTGAGGGAAGAGGTGATGGAATCATCCTTTGCCCGTTGGCTTTTCAGAAAAGTTGGACATTGCTACTTGGTTCAATTTTAATGAATCTGCTATGTAGATGTAGAAAGTGAAACCTAAGAATGTTAAGCAAGTACCTCATCCAGACTTAGAGAGAGCTGGTGCCTACAGAGGTGCTTCCCTGACGTCCCTCTGCTCCACCTAGGCCTCCTCAGTGAGAAGGGTGAGGCTTTTGTCTGACATGTTCTTTTTAGATTTTAGGCAGTGGTGTCTGAATATGATTGACAGTCTGTCCAAAGTCTTTTTGCTGCCATGCCTGAGATGAAGTTAGCATCCTTTCCTGTACCCTTTCTGCCTTCGTTAATGCTACCTGGGCAGCAGATGGGCCTGCTGGGGCCTGGGCAATGAGTCCTCCTCTCCTCTTTCCTGTTCCCAGCAGGTCTCTGAGCTCCTTTCTTGTTGATATTTCTTTAAAATGCTAATCTGGGTTTCCAGAACTCACAGAAGCCTTTTGCTCACACAGAGCCCCAGCGTAGCCATGCACCTGCAGTGCACCTGCATGTGGAGCCTCATAAGTCCCCAGGTTGGTAGCAAGCATGCAGGGTGCCCTTTCTCATGTCATCTGGGACTCTAAGTACCTGCTGAGGCCAGGGATCCAGGAACCCCAGGACATACCTCCAGTGGGCTTTAAACACAGTAGGTACAGCTGACAGCTCAGCTCTGAGCCTCTCCCTGGATCTGGGTCGGATGTGGCATCAGACCAAAGCAGGAGCTTTGAAGCACCTTTGTGGATGGGTCCTGGAGTGATGGACAAAGCAGGATATTCTCTAGGCTGGGGAAGCTGGTAACAGCGAGGGAGGACACAAGGGGTTGGGTGTCACACTGTGCCTTTGGAAGAAAGTGGCAGGGAAGGGAGCAACATCCTGGAATAGGAAAGAAGAAGGGGAAAGTGTCAGGGAGGGACAACATTCTAGAACAGAGAAAAGGAGTGAAGGGTGGGCAGGGGGTAACATTCTAGAACAGAGAGGAGGAGAAACCAAAGTAAAAGGTGAGAAAGAGACACAGACGGAACTAGAGAGACCCAAGAAACAAAGAGAAAGGAACAAAGAGCCCCAGGGCTGGTTGCCTCCTCCTGGCATTCTTTTCTCTAGGACAGATTGGGTGTGTCTAGAATAGATGGCCCCAAAGCGTCCAAAAAAATGAAACAAGTATATACAGTAAAATCACAGAATCCTGATATTTCTGGCAATTATGTATGGATCGATAGATACATAGATATCATTTGTTCATTCTCTCCTCTCACTCTCTCATTTTCCCTCTCTCTTTTGTTTCTTGGGAAAATGCATCCTTGACATGTGGGATGTGCCTGCTGAGCACATCCTTGGGGTACCCCTACAGCATAATGTCCAGTTACATAATGCCTCAGGGTTGTACTGGTTGTGGGCGAGAGACAAGGAATGCTGGGTTGTGTGTTAGGAGATGGGGACATGGAAAGGTTTCCCTGCATTATGTTTTCATCACCACAGTGAGGATTGGTAAGATCAAGAGCCAGCAAAACAGTATCCAGAAATTGCATCCCAAGCAGGTGAGCCTGCAAGCAGCCAGACTGGCTTCATCAGCAGCCTCAAGTGTGACGCCTTTCATGGGACTCCCACCTGCCTGAAGCTCCTTGCCAGGAAAGTGACCAGAACATTATTCTCTCCAGGTTAGTGGGCAATGCTCTAAAACCGAGAGAGGGAGAGAAGGCCAGTGTCTCCGTATGTCCTGTTCTGCTGCTCCAGCATCAAGTCCTTAAATCTCTAAATGAAAATGTACTATTTATCAATTAGGAATAGATTTATTAAATAACCCCCACACACTATTCCTTGGGCTTGAGAGTACCGACAGTTTCCTTGAACCAGATCTTCTGCCCACAGCTATTTTCCCCACTATAACAAGGAACCCTAAGCCTTGTGGAGTAAAATACATGATATTATAACCCAGAAGAAACACACAAGTTTTTGCGCACAGCTGGATTCCGATTTCATCCCTGCTCCTTTCTTCAGGTATATAGGTTTTTTGCTTCCTCAAATTTCCATGTTCTTTTCAGAACAGGGAGAATAAAATGACTTCCTTGATGGTTCAGCGTAAGCATCAGATGAAAACACCCAGGTATAGCCCTAAATATGGTGTCTGGTACATGTTAGGTTTTGGCCTTTCAAACCATGGCTAATAAAGGTAGAATAGTGGCTATGTAAGCCTACTGTGCAATCTCTGCATGCATACAGAGAGGTGGCACCTTCTACCCCTGTGGATCATAGTCATGACTTTCTGCCTCAACTCAGGAGTGGCGTTCTTCACCCACACGCTTTTGTTGATCAGTGTTGTCTTTCCATTCTCCGACTACAGGCTTTTGAGATTCTTTAGTTCCCTTTTCCAGAATCTTTTCTCTCTTCTCTTCCCCCCGCCCCAGCCTATCCAGTTTTCGTGTATAGAGCATAAGTCTCAACAACAGTGAAACTCCTACAGAATCAAAATCTGAATGAAAACAAGGGCCTACTCCATAAGATGGAACTCACACCTGGCACTGTTATAGGGCCACAAACCTGCATCTAGGTAGGTCGTAGGCCTATTGCTATCATTCTGCTAAGTGGACATAGCATTAAAGTGAATCCTAATGACTTATTGCTATAACCCATAGATCAGTGCATCTGTAAAACCCCACCAGAGAAGCTTCTTCTTGCAGTAGATGTGATTAACCCAGAAGACTTCAACTGATCAGTGTGCATAAAATAAGAGACCGTGGAGTACTCATTCCTAAATGGGTTGTACATATCACACGCAATCCCCCAAGGCTGGCAGGCCTTCCTAGAAGAAGGTTCAGCGAGTTTGTAAGAGGTGGTGGGTAACTTCCAGGGAACTGTTTTCCAAACACAATGAGGCAGAAGCACATATGAACTCACAGTGATGGTGACAGCGTGCACAAGACCTGCACAAACTCAAGCCAGACAGAATCTCAGCTCAGAATGGAGGAGATAAGTGGGAAGCACTGCCCTCCTAGCTGAACACTTATTGACACTTAATAGCAGCAGGGAAACGACAAGTCAGTTTTCTTTGATGATGTGATCCCTGGTAGGCCAAGCACACTCAGTCCAGGGCAGACCCTACTCTCAAGAGTAGTAAGGCAACCAAAACTTGACTGAGAGTTAAAAAACAAGAAGATGACTCAGAGTTGGGAGGGTAAGGAAGGAAGGAAGGAAAGGGTAGAAATGGGAGTAGTCAAGGTGAGTCTGATCAAAATTGTTTGAAACTCTTTAAAGTACACACACACAAGCACGTGTGCACACATACACACACACTTAGAGGAAATGTAGTTGAAAAGCAAAGTTCATTGCATGGCTTTTGCTGGGGAGACAAGGACAAACATCACCGGGTCACCCTCAGTTAGGCAGTGGGTTTATGAGGGTTTCCCATAGGATATGAATGAGGTGTTACTCATAGGAGCAGAGATGACGTAAAGGCAGCTGTATCACCATGCCTGCCCCAGCATGGGTGATGACTCACAGACATGTCACTTCTGGAGCTCCCTGCAGGACTTGCAGGTAGCTGCTCTGGTAGAGAGTCTCCCTTCCAACATCCAGCAATTGCTACTGCATGTACGTATAACCTTAGAAAGGGGCACCATGGACCTTATGTTTCAGAGGCTCCACGAGATTTACAAGCAGTGTTTACTTCTTAGTTTGAACTGGGAAGAAAAAGCTACACCACAGACCTAGCGTCTTGCCGTTGTTATAGCATCAACAAACCCAAGTATATCTTGGGCATCTAATACATGAATATATATTAACTACCATGAATAAAAAGGGAGAAGACATATACTCAATTCAAGATGAAAAACCTGTGGAGAAATATCCACAATCATGAGCCAATGTCTAGAAAGCAAAATTGCATGAGACTGCCAGTAACTTGTGGCAAACCAGTTAAGATGATAAGAGACCTCAAATGTAGCACATTTAAAATTGTTAAGAGTCATAAGAATATACCAGGTCAAACAGAATTCACAGAATTATTAAAATATGACCACAGAGGAGGATTAGCATATTTGATCCAATTGACCTTCAGTGATTGGCCAAGTAGGAATAAGTCTGAGAAATATATTCAGCAAATAGAATCAAAATGGTAAGGAGAGAACAAAAGCCAATCACACCACAGACAGTTCCAGAAGATGACCACAGAAGGCGTGGAGCAGTGTATGTGGAGATGGTAGCTGAGAACTGAAAACAAGAACCAATAAATTCTAGGCAGAATAAATAAAAAAAACCTTATGGAGTTAGGCATGATGGCACATCCTTGTAATCCCAGCATGCTGAGCTTTAACCACAAGTTTGAAATAAAGCATCTTCAGGTTTGAAGATTACTATCACTCATAGAAATGAAAGTGTCCAAAGGTCAAACTTTAGGAGGAAAGAAACAAAAGCTGGAGGGAATGAGGAAGAGACATCATCGATGAGCTAAAATCATGACAAGCTAAGACCAGATAACCATGAACAACATGAAACAGCACTGGTTTCTAATGCAACACTGGTTTTAAGTATAGATGTGGGTGAAGTCAAAGAGAAATGAAACCAACATCCTACTAAACAGGGTTATATCAGGGTTAAATTATGAATGGTGTTGATGCTGTTAAGTCAGTCAACATGTTACGATGTTAGAGGTAACTTCTGAAACAATAAAAAATGAACTGTATGGCTCCCAAATCTATAGGCAATGAAAAGAAAACTGTTGAAAAAGAGAGGAAAGAGCCTAAAGCAGAATAAAGCAAAGTAAAACAAAAATGCTAAGATACAGCCAAACTCCCCTGAAGTTATAACAAGTGCAAGTGGATTCAACTCACCAACCAGAAGAAAGAACCACTTGACTCACATTATATTACTTGACAATCGCTGTTTTCTAGAAATATAACTATAAGGCACATGTCCAGAAGAGTTGAAAACAGAGGCCTGGTGGGGAAGATGTGTCAGACAAGCTTCAACCAAAAGAAAGCAACTTCAGAGTTCCCATATCAGACTTTTGGAAGACAAAGACATGCTGGGTGTTGTGGTGCACACTTAGAATTCGAGAATGTAGGAAGCTGACACAATGTGATTGCTATGGGCTCAAGCCATCTGGGCTACAGAGCTAGACTAAGAACTCCAAGCTAGACTGAGCTACAAGGCAAGACCCTACCAAAAACATCATCAAACTACAGAGGCCTGCAAAGATGCCTTGTCAGTTAAGAACACTTGCTGTTCCTGCCAAGGACTTCGGTTTGCTTTCCAACACCCACATCAAGTCCACCCATCAGATCCAAGGGTGCCCTCTAGCCTCTGAGGGCACCGACATGCACATGGTCCACATAAATTCACAGAAAATTTTACAAAGAGACTCCGTAGTACTGGGGAAATGACTCATGGGTAAGGAGTTACTGTATGAGAATGAAGCCCTGAGTTCATGTCTCCAGTGCCCGTACGAAAAGGAAGGCATGACTGCAAGTAACCCAGGTGCTGAAGGAAAGGAGGTAGATCCCAGGGGCTTCCTGGCCTCCCTGAATTGGTGAATTCCAGATTCAGTGAAAAGACACTGTCTCAAAATATAAGGTGGAGTTCCATAAAGGAAGACATCCAACAATAACCTATGACCTCCACACAAACTTACCAGCACACACACACACATGAAGCACACACATATGCACAGATACCCACATACACATGTAATATACACATGTGTGCATGTACCACACACACCCACTCACTCACACATCCCATGAATTGGTCAAACTTGGACCAGATCTTCTGGCCTCGGTGCTTTACTCATAAACTATACTCTGTGGGAAGAGGCAGGATTAGGAGCCCCTGCCTCCACTTTGCTGTTCTGCACACCCACACAGCTCTTCAAAGAGAGGGCTGGAGCAGGATCATGCAGCAGCAGCGATCCCTGAGCTGTATGTAGCCTTTACACTGTCACCCAGAGAGCCTCAGTGACAGCTAGGCTGTGGCCAAACTCCAGAGGGGCAGACCCCAGCTGGCCTGCATAGGATCTGTCATCCACACCCAGCCAGCCTGGGAGATGGGAAGCTACAGAAGTGTCTACAAATAGCCCCAGAGCAGCTCTACCTGCTGCAGGTGTGTATACAAGTTGGGAATTGAGGGCCATTGTACAAGAACTGAAAGTCTAAACAAAAGCAGAAACTCACAATAGGGACCATTTATTTGTCTGTAAATGCATACCACACACATATACATTTTAAACATGTGTGAATGTGCACATGCACATACATATCACACACACATATACCGCACACATACCACACATACAAGTGTGTGCCCACGAATACACACATATACCGCACACACATGCACATGCACACACATATCACACACTCATATAACATATACACATGCATACACACACAAACACATACACACATACACTACATGCACTTATACAACACACAAATATATGTACCACACACACGTGTGCACACACACAAGAATATAGAACAGAAAGGAAGAGTCGGTGAGAGGAGAACAAATTCTATGAACAAAGACACTAATGAGAGGAGAAGCCTAACACACTTCAGTCATTCTAAGTCAGCTGAGCTGGTGGAGCAGCTCCACTGGGTTGTGATGGTGGTTGCTTGGTTTGTAGTCGGTCTGCTCAAGGTTTGGTTTATCATGGTTTTGTGTGAGTGATAGAGATTTGCTGTGCCAGCCAGGGCTACTTCCCAATTTCACAATCCTTTTGGCTCAGTATGCTGTGTGTGTGTGTGTGTGTGCATGTGTGTGTGCACGTGTAATACGCACGTGTAATACACACGTATGCTCCTGTGAGGTACAAGTTCTTTCTTACACACAGAGACCAGGAGAGAACATTGGTGTCTTCTATCACTCTCTGCCGTATTCTCTCAGGATGGGGTGGCTCAGTGAACTCAGAGCTTGCTGTTTTTCTACTCTGCTGGCTGGCTGGTGAGATGGGAAGATCCTCCAGGTTCCAAGCGCCACCCTTCACACTGAGGTTATAAATGCACGCGAAGACACCTGCCTTTTCCATGAGTCTGGGGATCCCTCTAAACTCAGGTTCTCATGTATGTGTGCAGCAAGCGTTTTTTACCCATCAAGTCATCTCCGCAGCCCCAATGGGGCTTTCCTTAAGTTAATTTGGGGTACCTAGATTGCAGTCATCATAATAACTGTCCTTTATATAGCCTTCCCTCAGAATCCTCGGAGGATGTGTTTCAAATCCATCTAGAATGCCAAGCTCCACAGATGCTCAATTCTCTTATATAAAATGGCATAGTATTTGCATATGTCACACCTTATTTTAAATCTTCCCCAAATTAACTCACAATGCTTAGTGCTATTTAAATTGTCATAGAGTACATTATTGTCTGTGGACTAATGATAAGAAAACTATCTGCACATGTTTGGTACACACACCTTTTTTAAAAAAAATATTTAATGCATGGTTGTTTGAATCTGCAGACATAGAACCCAAACATATGGAAATGCTGACTGCTTCTTCACACTACCACTGAGATAAACTTTGCCATGCAGGTGTTCCGTGTGATTTTTATGGATGGCAGACACCCACTTCCAATCAGTCTGAGTTATGAGTAAGGACAGACCCTGGTGACAACCCTGTTAGGCCACGCTCTGGTTACACTCCTTTCCAGCCTCTCCCTGAATCCAGAAGCCTTGACCACTGGCCTTCCCAGCCTGGAGCATGAGATGTCACAATCAAAACACCTAATCAATGTCTAATAGAGTGAGGAGGAGCCCTTTCTACTGGAGAAAGGGACTCATCAATCCACAAGAGACTTTCTGATCTTGTTTACAAATGAGGGCTTAGAGGCCAGGGGACTTGCCCCAAGATCCCAGTGCTCTGAACTGGTGGGGAGCCAAACTTTTGAATTCCTCCTTCAAAAGCTGCATTTTTGTTTTTCCTGCAAGTATCAAACTCAGAACTTCATTGGGGAAGGTTCTCACAATACATACTATAATGATGCTAAAGTAACTGCCGTATATAGAAACAATTGACCATTTTTTCATAGTCATTAAAAACTTTGGAACAAGAACTTGAAGCCAATTTAACATACACTTAATATATAAACATATATGAAATTTTTAGACTCTAACAATTTCATGTGTGCATTGAATTTTGGTCATTTTCACTTCCCTGTCATCCTTTCTCATCCCCTTTTCTCCCGTTGAAATATTTTTTTTCCCAACAAGCCACCTACTTTTGATATCCTTTTATTTTTAATATGTTGAGTTCAGTTACGGCTGCTAGCGTGAGCATGAGTGGGGAGTATTTACTGGAATGCCGGCATCTTACCAGTAGTGACAACCACTGAAGATATCGACACTTCTTCCTGCAACTCCCATTAACAGTCCACAGTTCCTCAAGAGGAATGGTGCTGCATAAGCCCCTCCCCCATCTGTGAGGAAATGGTAATGTGTCTGATCTTATGCAGATCATGTTGAAAGTAACCCCAGCTGCTGTGGGTTCAGGAGTGCAAAGTCCTTGTCCTGGTCATCCTCTGGCTCTTCCGTTCTTTCTGCCCCTCTTCCACGATGTTCCTTGAGCCCTGAAGGGTGTGATAGAAATGTTCTGTATAGGACTGAGGACTCCAAAGTCACTTATTCCCTGCACCTCAACCAGGTGTGAGTCTCTGCATTTACCACCACCCAATGCATGGAGAAAGCTTCCCTGAGGAAGGCTGAGATCAGTGTTGATCTATGGATATAAACCTAAGTATCTAGAAGGCAGTTTGATGGCGTTCCATTTAGCAAAACAACAGTTGTAGATATTCTTCTAGAGTCTAGAACCACCCCAGTCATGAGCTCTTGACCAGGTTTACAAACTAGCCATGAGTTCTGTCCTGTAGAATGGGCTGCAAACCCAATCAGAAAGCATGTAGTTACCTCCATAGTAGTCATATCACTATTCCACCACTGGGTATATCTTCCCAGCATGGCTATTACTGTAGTTTATGTTGTCGATAGCTAGGTACGGCTAGTGATGACTTTCCTCTACCATATAGTACCTTCTGACACTCTGAAAGCTTGCCAACAAGCAGAAAATTACCCAAACTCAGATCCATCTTTATTTCTCAATGTCTTGTAACCCAAGTATGTGGTGTCTTCAGCAATGGGGTCTCATGATGTAGACCCAATAGATAATCCATGACACTGATGTTTTAGGGGCCTTTGGGGCCAGCCGTCCTAGTCAACAGCTTGTAGGGAGTCACGCCACACTTGGTACTGGAATTTTCATTTAATAACATTAAGCTTTTGGAAAGAGCATTATATACCCATACAAGATGTCTCTGTTCAAACATTTTTAAATTAATATTTTTAATTAGCTGACAAAGCAATGGCTTTTCATAAAGGAGGAATCCTTTTTTTTTTTCAAGGTCTCTCAGAAAACCTGGAACACACCATTTTTGCTAGACTGTCTGAAGAGTAAGCCGCAGGATCTTACTTTTCTCTGTGCACCCCTGAGCCATGGGGTTATAGATGTCTACTTCTGATGCTCAGCTTCCACATGAACGTTGTCTAACATCAGCTCCTCATGTTTGTAGAGTAAGCACTTTTCCCACTGAGCCATCCTCCTTAGCCCCAGGGTTTGTTTTTTTTTAATCAGTTCAGAAAGATTGAAACCAGTTCACATTCAACCAGCATAAGTAGCTAGGATGTGTCAGCCCTTCAAAGAGCACAGTCTGCTTTTAGCTATGTGGGTCCTGTTCAGAACCAATCAAGAAATGTCACCAGAGTATAGCTATATGCCATGTACTGTATTGTGCCCTGGGGATGCTCGCTAGAGTGAGCTTTTGTCCTGGATCCTTGGAAGCTCAAAACAGATTCATAAATTGAGGCTTCAGTTCAACCTCCTTGTGGATGCTGAGGCAGAGTGATTCAAAGGTCCTGAGGGGACATCAACAGAAGAGGGCATGTAAGGGAAGGATTCTGCAAGAGAAAGTCTGACTGGAAAAAAGGTGGGACTTTTCTGACAAAGGACAGGGAGAAGGAAAGCAC
>JAQQSO010003045.1:0-13890 GCA_028658305.1 Pachyuromys duprasi
GTTACTTGACCCTTTTCCCTTGCTGCCTTTAATAATTTTTCTTTGTTTTGTAGGTTTTGTGTTTTGACTATGATGTGATGAGAGGTATTTCTTTTCTGGTCTAGTCTATTTGGTGTTCTGTAGGCTTCTTGTACGTTGATGGACATTTCGTTTTTTAAGTTGGGAAAATTTTCTTCTATGATTTTCTTAAAAATATTTTCCGGTCCTTAGACCCTGGAGTATTCTTTTTCATCTATTCCAATTATTCTTAAGTTTTGTCTTTTCATGGCAATGTTGATTTCTTGAATGTTTTGTTTTTGGGACTTTTCTGATATTATATTTTCCTTGAGTGAGGAATCCATTTCAGCCAGCATATCTTCAGCTCCTGAGAATCTCTCTTCCATCTCTTGTATTCTATTTGTGATGCTTAGCTTTGTGGTTCCTATTCTTTTCTCTAAGTTCTCCAGTTCCAGGTTCTTCTCCGTTTGTGTCTTCTTTATTGATTCTAATTCTGTTTTCATGCTTTGTATCATTTCCTTCATCTGATTGACTGTGTCTCCTAATTTTTTGTTTGTGTCCTTTCTGAATATCTTTAGTTGTTTCTGTATGTGGGAAGTTAAATTCTTCTGAATTTCTTTGAGGGCCTTGTTCATTTCCTCTTTTTGTTCTTTAATATCTGCATAATCATAGCTTTAACATAATTTTCCTGTGTCTCTGCTGAATTAAAATCTCCATTGCTTTTAGGTGTTTCTGGTGGGGCCATGGTGTCCTGATTTTTGTTGTGTGAGTTCTTATGTTGACTTCTGGGCATTTGTTTATATATAATCAAGGAGCTGTTTGTGCTTTAAGGCTGAACTTCAGACTGGAACTGTCAATCTCTTCTGTCAGGAGTATTCTTCAAGAAGATCAGGGAGTTCCAGTGTTTTGATAGTGTGTGTTGTTGCCTCAGTTGAACTCTGTTGTAAGATCTGTGTCCCTGGCTTCGAGCTCTGTGCCAGAAGCTGTGAGCACCGCAGGCTGGTCTTCCCTCTGGTCTGGAGGCTTGGGTTCTCACTCTGTGCCAAAGGCTGAGTGTCCTGGTTTGAGATGTCAGCTGGGGGCTTCGCTCTGGTCTGGAGGCTCCATGCTCTGACCTGGGCTTGCTGCTAATGCTCTCCCCTGGACTGGAGACTTGGTGCCTCCTTCTGGGCCAGGGTCTGTGCACCACGGTCTGAGATGGTATTTGGGGGCACCTCAGTCTGTACCTGATACAGTGTGACCCAGCCCGGATTGGTGGCTGTTGGAGCCAAGGGTTGTCCACCTGCCTGGTGCAGCCCAAGTTATCTGGGGGAATCTCAATCTGTTCCGGATACTGTGTGACCTAGTCTGGATTGGAGGCTGTTGGCACCTAGTGCAGCACGCATTTAGATCAGAGCTCTGTGCAGCCGGTCACCTGCTGGAGTTTTTCTGAGGAATAGCTGTGTGTCCCTCAGACTTTTCTACTTTATTTCCTCACCATAGGAATTCCGCTCACCTGGCAATCACAAATGCTGATGTTTTAGGTCCCATATTTCAGTCTGCTGGTCGCTGTCCCTACACTGCTGTCCTGCTCCTCAGACACAGTGTCCTCCTGGGGTTGCCTACTTGGATCTCCCCAATTTATTTTTATCAATTACAGATTTTTCACTTTATATCCCAGCTGTATTCCCTTTTCTCATCCCATCCCAATTCCACCCTCCCTCCCTCATCTTCTCCTGCACCCCTCCCCCAATCCACTAATAGGGGAGGTCTTCCTCTCCTTCCTTCTGACCTTAGTCTATCAGGTCTTATCAGGACTGGCTGCATTGTCTTCCACTGTGTCCTGGTAAGGAGGCTTTCCCCTCAGGGGAAAATGATCAAAGAGCCAGCCACTGAGTTCATGTCAGACACTGTCCCTGTTTCCATCTCTGCCAAGGGCTACATCTGTGCAGGGGATCTAGGTTAGTTCCATGGTCCTTGTTTGGAATATCAGTCTCACCAAAGAATCCTGTGCCCAGATTTTTTGGATCTGTTGCTCTCCTTGTGGAGCTCCTGTCTCTTCCAGGTCATCCACTCTCCACCTTCTTTCATAAGATTCCCTGCACTCTGCCTAAAGTTTGGCTAAGGGTCTCAGCATATGTTTTATTACTCTGTTGAGTATAGTCTTTCAGAGACCCTCTGTGGTAGTTTCCTGTCCTGTTCCCTGTTTTCTCCCTCTCCTGACATCCATCCCATTTGCCTTTCTGAATGAAGATTGAGTATCTTACCCAAGTTCCTCCTCCTTGATTAGCTCTTTTAGGTGTAGAGATTTTAATATGATTATCCTATATTATATAGTAAGGTATTCCAGAAGCAGAATGGCATACATGGTATATACTCACTAAAAAAGTGGATATTAGAAATGCAGCATTTTTGAGTTCTGCTTTTCTTTCTAAATTATTTGGCAATTCTTATTAAAACTTATTTTCTTCAGTTCCACAATAGTATATTTAAGTAATGATACATGTATATGCTGAATATTAAAGAAAATATTACAAAACTTTTTTAAATGACTGTTAGAGAGGTAGGGGATGGAGGACACCCAGGAAACAAGTGCTGCTAAACACAATAGGAAATATATACAGGTAGACACAGAGATTGTAGCAACATACACAGGGCCTGCATAGCTCCACCACCAGGTTGTAAAGCAAAAGGAGAAATGGACACATGCTCCACCCACAACCCAAAAGCCATCTCAGGTTGATAAGCACTTGAAAATGAAAAATTTGTCTTCTCAAATGAGTCTTGCTTGTGAAACAAACCATTCTTAATGTAATGCCCTGTGCCCAGCAGTAGAGCAGTAGATTGTCAACAAAATATAATTCATGTCCGAAATAGTCCCTGTTCCCCTTACTGGCTCTTTGACCTTCACCCCCCACCCCACACCCCATGGAAGGAGCAGCCTTGGTAGTCGACAGAAGATGACATTGCAGCCAGTCCTGAAGAGACCTGATAAGCTATAGTTAGATGGATGGGGAGGATGTCCTCCCCAATCAGTGGACTTGAAAAGGGGCAGGAAGGAGATGAGGGAGCGGGGGGGATAGGGAGGGAATGCAGGAGGGGGCTATGGCTGGGATACAAAGTCCATAACCTGTGATTAATATAAAATAAAATAAAATAACAATGTTAAAAAAGAAAATGATAGAAAAAATTAATTCAGTTGCATTTTTGGAGGGTTTTTTTTGGTATTTAAATATTGAGTCAGAATACGTTTTGTTTTCTACTTCCATATCCATGTATATATACATATTTATATGTGTATGTACATATACATAAAATTGCTTCCAGTTTTATATGTTAACGGTTTCCTTTTTGTGTAAATGTGTGTCTCTTGTTCTTATTCTTCAGATCTTTTTATTCTAATTGCTT
The DNA here is from genome assembly GCA_028658305.1 of Pachyuromys duprasi. Lineage (NCBI taxonomy): Eukaryota > Metazoa > Chordata > Mammalia > Rodentia > Muridae > Pachyuromys > Pachyuromys duprasi. Next base: position 3,385 of record JAQQSO010003045.1, read on the forward strand.
TGCCCTCTTTATTTTGTTCTCTTTTATTTTACCTTATCTTTTATTACCATTCTTTAGATGCATATTTCTTTTCTAATAAGATACAGTAAAGGTGTTGATCCAGAGAAGAAGTGTCTTAATCAGTGTCCTATGTCTGTGAAGAGACTATATGACCCTAACAGCACTTATAAAGAGAAACATTTAATGTTCTACCTTAGAGTTTAGAGGCTTAGTCCATCATCATCATGATGGGAAGCATGGTGATATGCAAACAGACATCGTGCTAAAATGGTAGCTGAGAATTCTACATCAAGGCCTATTTGTAGAAAAAGGGGGTAGGAGAGAGAGAGAGAGGAAGAGAGGGGGAGACAGAAACACAGAAACACAAAGAGACAGAGCAGACAAAGAGACAGAGAGAGAATGTGCCTGGTTTGAAGGTTTGAAATCAAAAGATCACCCCCAGTGATATATTACCTACCACAAACCGAAATCTATCCCTATAAGACAACACATTCCAGTCCCTGTCAAATAGTGTCACTCCCTAATGACCAACCATTGAAATGGGGGCCATTCTTATTCAAATCACCAGAACATAGGAGGTGGGAAGAAACCTGGAGGAACAGATGAAAACAGCAATCAGCACATATTGTACAAAAAAGACAAAAAAAAAAAAACAATCAAAAAACAGGTAAACAATCAAACAAAAAACTGTAGCCTGACTGGAAAAGGATCTTCACCAACCCTATATCTGACAGAGGGCTAATATCCAATATATATAAAGAACTCAAGAAGTTAAAAAGCAACAAATCAAGTAATCCAATTAAAAAATGGGGTATGGAGCTAAACAGAGAACTCTCTGTAGAGGACTGTAGAATGGCAGAAAAACACTTAAAGAAATGTTCAAAGTCCTTAGCCATCAGGAAGATGCAAATCAAAACGACCCTGAGATTTCACCTTAAACCCACCAGAATGGCTAAGATCAAAAACTCAAGTGACAACACATGCTGGAGAGGTTGTGGAGAAAGAGAAACCCTCCTCCATTGCTGGTGGGAATGTAAACTTGTACAACCACTCTACAAATCAATTTGGCGCTTTCTTAGACAATTAAGAATAGTGATTCCTCAAGATCCAGCTATACCACTCCTAGGCATATATCCAAAAGATGCTCATGTACACAACAAGGACATTTGCTAAACTATGTTCATAGCTGCTTTATTTGTAATAGCCAGAACTTGGAAACAACCCAGATGTCCCTCAGTTGAGGAATGGATACAGAATTTGTGGTACTTTTACACAATGGAATACTACTCAGCAATTCAAAACAAGGAAATCATGAAATTTGCAGGCAAATGATGGGACCTGGAAATGTTCATCCTGAGTGAGGTATCCCAAAAGCAGAAAGAAGCACATGGTATATACTCACTTATATAGCCCTATAAGATAGGATAAACATACTGAAATCTATACACCTACAGACGATAAACAAGAAAGAGAACCTGGTGTAAGAGGATTAATCCTCACTTAGAAAGTCAAAGGAGATGGACATTGGATGTAGGAGAAAACAAGTAGCAGGATAAGAGCCTACCACAGAGGGCCTTGGAAAGACTCTACCTAGCAGTGTATCAAAGCAAATATTAAGACACATAACCAACCATTTGGCAGAGTGCAGGGAATCATATGAAAGAAGGGGTAGTTAGTATGACCTAGAGAGAACAGAAGCTCTGCAAGGACCAAATATAGCAGGGCACAGGGGTCTTTTATGAGACTGTTTCTCCAACCAAGGACCATGTATGTATATAACCTAGAATCCCTGCTTGAATGTAGCAAATGGTAGCTCAATATCCAAGTGGGTACCCTAGTAAGGGGAAAGGGTCCTATTTCGGACATGAACCCAATGCCTGTTTCTTTGACCCCCTTGCCCCCCAAGGGAGGAGCAGCCTTGCTAGGCCACAGAAGAGGACATTGTAGCCAGTCCAGAAGAAACTTGATAAGCTAGAGTTAGAAGGAAGAGGAGGAGGACCTCCCCTATCAGAGGACTTGGAAAGGGGCAGGGAACTGAAGAGGGAGGTATGGGAGGTATAGGGAGGGAATGTGGGAGGGGGCTACAGCTGGGTTACAAAGTACATAACCTGTGATTAATATAAAATAAAAATGTAAAATCAAAAGAAAAAGAAAAGGTGTTGTGAGCAAAAACCAGTCACTCTCCCATAATGAAATAATTTGTATTATTAAATATTTGTATAAGTAAATTATTTTTAAAAACTGTAGCCTACTTTCAATAAAAGAAAAGAAAGTCACACACATTTTTCCCTCTTAAAATCTGCCCTTTGAAATGACTAGAAATAATATCCCAAGTACATTCTATGGTGAAGGAATAGTGTGTTTTTTGGCTCCCAGTCCACTGTGTTTATATAGTAGGCTGCATGCTGTTTTAAATTTTGTATGCATATTAGCTTCTTATAACTGAGAAACTTTCTTTAGCTTGTAAAGTACTAGAAGGGTGGTGCTTTAGCTTCATAATATAATATCTTTCCACATGAACACAAGAGTCCCACAAAAGTCGTTATCATGTACTATAACTTTTAACCCTACTGAAAAGGAGATATGTCACTTACCCAGTAGCATTAATTAAAAAATTATTTAGTATTTATTACAGTTTATTCACGTTGATCCTGGCTGTAGCCCCCTCCATCACCTCCTCCAAATCCAACCCTACCCTCCCTCCCTTATCTTCCCCTATGCCCCTTGCATAGTCTACTGATAGAGGAGGTCCTACTCTGCTACTATCTGACATTAGCCTATCAGGTCTTATCAAGACAAGTTTCATTGTCATCCTCTGTGGGAGGCTTTCCCCCTCCCCTCAGAGGGGGTTATCAAAGAGTCAGCCACTGAGTTCCTGTCAGAGATAGTCCTTGTTCCACTTTCTAGGGCTAAGTCTGAGCTGCAGAGGGTCTAGGTCCTCTCCATGCATGTTCCTTGCTTCGAGCATTGGCCTCTGCAGGCACCCAGTAACATTTATAAAGTATAAGAAAGACATACTTTTATACACTTATATTACTAGTATAGTGGGTAAAATAAAAATTCACAGCTTTATCAAGATTTATAAAATAAGTTTTAATTTAAAAACGACAGGCAGAGACAAGAGTAGGAAATGCATACAAGGAGATAGCAAATGAAACACTTTTTAATTAAATTCATCAAGATCATTCTCTTTTATTTGTTATATAAATACTGTGAATTGTTATATATAAGCAGAAACAAAACATTATAATTATAAAAAGGATTATAACAACTGTGTGCTCAGATACATCTATCACTTTTGTTTATGTCACACATTGTTATTTTGTTTTCATGACTTGAATATACTTGAAAAACTGTGAGTTGAATAAAGAATATATAAAAATTGTAAATTATTTATCTGCATTCTGAAACTTTATTATCTATGATAGTTATCATATTGTCAAATTTTCAGTTTCACTTTTCTTGGGTGTACATGTGCTTTCATGCATGTTTCAAGTAGGGAGATTGATGATGCACACATGAGCATGTGCCTGGTGAAATCAGAGAACTTTGGATGTGTTTACTCTGGTACCAGCCATCTTTTGTTTTATATATGTAATATATTATAGATAGACAGATAGATAGATAGATAGATAGATAGATAGATAGATTGATTGATTGATTGATTTTCTCACTGACTTTAAATTCACCAAGAAAGCTAGTCTAGCTGGGTAATGAACCCAAGGTTATGTTTGCTTCTATATTCCATACACTAGAACTACAAGTACATATCACTAGAATTGATTATATTAGTAGGTTCTCGTGATGAAACTTGGTGCTCCTGAATACACGGTTTGCAGTTTACGAAATGAGACATCTCAGACTGTAGTTCTCAGTTAATAACCTGAAATTCTAGAAAGCTTTCTTACCCCAATGCCTCAGTATTATATTAAATTTGAAATATAGATTTGTAATGAAGTTTATACTACAAAGAGTTGTTACATATTAATGTCACTAGTATTGCTAAATGAACAATTACAAACAAATAGATGAAATTGATATTATAATATAGAAATATATACTTTAATATCACATCAATTCTAATAACTTAAAGATAATTTGTATATAAAAGTAAACCAGCTAAACACATACATATGTAGTAGGATTTGTATATACATATATAATTATACAAATATGTGGTAAAATTACTGAATTTTGTATGTATATATTTACTGTGGTTCTACCAAAAAGTTAGTGCTTAAAAACATAAACCAGTTTCTGGCTATTACAAATAAAGCTGCTACAAACATGGTTGAGCAAATGTCCTTATTGTGTCCTTGATAAGAAGTCTTTCAGATTGCAGCAACTCATATATACAGTAAGCTGAATTTTTAGAAGCTATAGCTTTGGAACTCCCACATTTTAATCACAGATAGAAACAAACGTCAGTTTTTCCGCCCTTAACAATTTCCCCAACACTCATAGTATAACTGTTTAGTGGTATCTGTACATAAAATACAACATGTCCAGATATATTTGAAAAGACCAAAGAGTATTTCATCTAACTTATCAGACTCACATACCACATGAGAGAAAACAAGGTTGATATATTTAGATTTTTGAAAGGAATTTTCAATTTCAGTGCTGTCTTTTGAGCTCTTTTCTCTGTCCTTTCTGTCCTCAATAATCTCACTTATACAGAAATACATAGGTGAATTCTTCATCCTAGATGTTCTCAAGTTTAAATTGTGTGAAAATCCAGTCATCAAGGAAAGGTGTCTGTTCTTTTACTGTGACATTGTGTGAGTTTCAGATGTTTGCTGTTAATAGTTGTCATTCACTCTGAGAGCTGAAGGGATCATCATCTGAATGTGTGTGTATGTGTGTGTGTGTGTGTGTGTGTGTGTGTTATAGAACAATCAAGCACAGTGCTACAAATTTAAATGTCATGATTCAATACTTATGATTAAAAGAATTTTATGTCTTGTTCTCTGTCCATCTGTGAGACAGGAAACTGCAACAGCAGATTTTTTGTCCCACACTGGTCAAATATTTCCTAATCAAACAGCTCTCTGGAATCTTACTTCAGATTCATAAATCTTATGTTCTATAAAATGAGTCCTTTAAAAGGTCTTTCATAGACTTTCTGTTTTTATTCCCCTCTTTCTTACAACATGCACACAGATATACTTTCACCATGAAATGGGTCTTCTCTACCTATGCATAACTTGCAAATTTATTTCCTATAACCCTCTGCTCATGTTTGAAAAGTCAAAAATTATTAACTTCAGCACCTTTTATCTAATTCTTTTATGACTGTTCAGTACTTGGAAAATTTGACATTCTTTCTTATGGCACAAAGCAAAAGTGGAATCAGAAAATAAAAGCACAAACATGAGTTATTGCTTCATAAAAGTACACATTTTAAAACTAAACCTATAAGTACTTTATTAGTCTCAAACATGCTTGACTATAAGATAAGCATTATTCTTGACATGGATGTATTACTGATCTCAACACAGATCAGCAATGATCAGCAAATGAACAGAGGACTGGGAAAAATACCATGCCATCAAGATGACTGAAGGCCAGTAATTACTTTCTCTTTAGTCTATGTCATATCATTCCTTAAAAATTAAACAACACATAAATTATTCTCTATTACCAAGCAATTCTACAATGTGTTCGCAGATCTGACAGTAAATTTAATATTCTATATTCTTCTAGTAATGCCATCACTCACATAACATCATACTATATTCTCTCCTTGGTCTTTCTTTTGCCTCACATAGTCTTCATGGCTGAGATACAGGGTTCCTTATTAAAAAACTGATATGAAAATAAGTTGAAATATTCTATAAATTTTATTTCCCCAACCTCCTTTGTCTAAAACAATATTCAACTAGATGCAGGTGTTTAATTAATAAAAATAAAAAAGAGAATATTTTCACTTTTGCTTTACAACATATCATTTTTGGAACTTGTACCTCTTGTAATGCATAAAACTGTATATTCAACATCATGAAATTGGGACAGCAGATCCTGATCCCCACCATGACTTGAAGGGCACTTTGTGTTACAACTAGCAAGATATAGCTTAAATAACAGAAAAAAAATCTTTTTAAGTAACAGAAAATTCAATACCCTTATTGATATTAAAAACTTTGAATATAAACCAATCCTATTTTAGATAAAACTGGAGACTATTTGATGTTTAAAAGCATTTTCAAATGAAGACATTTGTAGTATACAAATGTCACAGTCTTGAAAATTTTTATTTTTTATAATAGTTGGTTCCAATAATTCATAATAAAAACCAAAGGGTGTATTTTATGATTACATTCCTCCAAACATCTTTTTATACATTCTTCAGAAAATTCTTGAATTCAGTTATACAATGGCACTTTTAAATATTCTAAGCCATAACCACTGTAAGACTATTAGATGATACACATGAATTTTAGGAGGGTACTTTAGATTGGCTAATTTGTCAAACCGTCACTATTGTTTTCCATTTGCACATCTCAGCAAAACATATGCAAATGAACATCCCATCAATTTTCATGAGTAAATGAAAAATGTGTGTGTTGTCTTAGTGCCCATTCTTCCTCCTCATCACCTTGGTGTTATCCTTTAGTATTTCAAAGTTTAAAAATAAATTCTCTTTGAATTACAGAAGCCACATCACAGGAAAATTACTAAAGACTACAGAACAATATCAATAATTCACACTAAGCATCAAAGCAGGCCTATAAGTATCATTTCAAGCTTTCATAGCGTGTTACTTTAAGCATACCCTCATTTGTGAATAAAACATACAGATAACACAAGATATAGAAATTTTAATATTTGATATATGTTAAGAAATATAATGCTTTAAATACTCCTATAGTAGTAGAAGTGTTATAGTTTAAAAATAAACTACATATAATTTTCTTTAATTCAAGAGTTCTGTTTTGTGCATGTCTGTTATTTTCTTTTCATTTTTTCTCTGCCATGTTGAAATCAAATTAAACAACGAATTTTCATGGATAACAAAGGAAGAACAAAACAAATATTAATGTCACAACTAATAATCACATCAGCATACACAGAAAAATTTGAAGATAATTACTATAAGACCAACATATTATATTAAATATTAAAAACGATCCTTTCTACTAGGTATGTTTTTTTGTCTTTAATAACATTGAAGATGAAACTGAAGGCAAATTTTTCTTGTCCTAAGTTATATAACTATGGATTACAAAAGTGTATAATTGTGTTGAGAATTGTTTAAGCAGCTATATATATTAATAGCAGCTATATATATTAATGTTTTGTATATTATATGTATACACATATGCATATATGTGCATATGTACATAAATATATATATCATTAACTCTGTCTTTGTACTATCAAAGTATATATATATATATATATATATATATATATATAAATATTTTTATATATAGACATACTGCTCTCTCATTTCTATAATTAAGCACAATAAAACTCATTGGTTCAACATTTTGGAATTTGTTGGTATTTTTACTGCATACATCTATTCCTTATTTGGGATGAATAGACATTTGTTCATGTCTCCCAGGAACTTGAAAAAAATGTGTGTGTGTGTGTGTGTGCATGAGTGCACACATCCATGTGCACCATTAATTCCACAATGTGGGTAGGTTGCCATCTCACACACAAAAACAAAAGCACATACACACATACTTAAAGAGAATGTGTGCATGTGCATGCAAGAGATACAGTGAGAGAGTGAAAGAATGGGAGAGAGAGAGAGACCCCAAATATAAAAAAGAAAAAAGTGTTTTAAATGTGTAGGATGATAGAAGATTAACAATATCCAGTGTTTTACTTTTTCTGACTGGTGTTACATTTATTTTTGAACAAAATAAAATACTGAGGTAAGCAAATTAATTTTATAATTTAAGGTGATTTATCTAGTGACAGAATGTTTGTAATCATTATTATATATCAATATATAGAAAATAGTTTTTGTTGTAAAATACATAACATATATAGGAAACAAACAAGCTTGCTGGGGACAACAGCACAGTTGAGTGATTTCAGATTCAAGCAGTAAGCTCACTGACCAGTTAGAGGCATAACTGACTTACTTTGTCAATGGAATGTGAGTTTTCAAAAATCACTTGAGGATAAAAAAGATTCTCATCCAGGAGATGAGAAAAAGGGAATCTCAAGCAATCATAAGAGAATGTACAAGAGCCTTAAGTGGAAAAGGGAATTTTCTGCTTGAAAATGATCAAGCAGCCCTTGAGCCTTTGACAATAGATTAAAGATCAGAGTTTTAAAAAATAGAGAAATGTATAGCAGAAAATAACCTACCGGGGTGGCCAAGTTTATGATATACGAGCAGGGCTACCCTCAGAAGATCACAGAGAGCAAGTAAGGAAACAAGGGTAATGACCACATTTTTGAGACATTAGCAGGAGAAATCTCTCTGCATAGTAACAGTATTCAAGGTTGATTGTACTTACTCTTTATATCAAACATATCCTTATTTTGGTATCAGACTCACTTCTTTCTCTTACCTTGATTGCATTATTTACTTTATTTGACCTCAGTGAATATAGAACAACATTCATTAAATTATTACCATAGTGATTCTTGTTTTTAAATTATTATTATTATTTTAAAATTTATTCAATTTGTATCCCTGCTGTGGCCCTCTCCTTTGTCTCCTCCCAATCCCACTCTCCCTCCCTGTTGTCTCCCTAGAACCCTACCCTAATCCACTGATAAGGGAGGTCTTCCTCCCCTTATATTTAACTCTAGCCTATCTGGTCTCATCAGGACTTGTTGCACTGTCTTCCTCTGTGGCCTGGCAAGGCTGCATGCCCCCAGGGGAGGTGTTCAGAAAGCCTACCACTGAGTTCATTCCAGAGACAATTCCTGCTCCCCTTATTAGGGAACCCACTTGGAGACTGAGTCTATAGGTTACATCTGAGCTGGGAGTTTAGGTCTCCTCCATGCATTGTCCTTAGTTGGGGTATCATTCTCTTCAGGGTCCCCAGGACTCAGTTTTTATGGTTCTCTTGGTCTCTTTTTGGAGCTCTTGTTCCCTCCAGCTTTTTGATCTTCCCTTTCTTTCATAGGAGTCCTTGCACTCTGCCTAAAATTTGGTTATGACAATCAGCTTCTACTTCAATAACTCCATCAGTAGAGTCTTTCAGAGGTTGTCTATGGTAGGCTTTTGTCCTGTTTCCTGTGATCTCTTGCTTCCCACGACTTTTGCATTTGTACTTCTGAGTGAGAATTGAACATCTTTCTTAGGGTCTTCCTTGTTGCTCAGCTTCTTTAGGAGTATAGATTGAAACTGAAAATAACCTAGATGTCCCTTAACTGAGGAATTGATACAGAATCTGTGGTACATTTACACAATGGAATACTGCTCAACAATTAAAGACAAGAAAATCATGAAATTTGCAAGCAAATGGTGGAAACTAGAAAAGATCATATTGAATGAGTTAACCAAGAAACAGAAAGACACACATGGTATATACTCACTCATAAGTGGATATTAACAATATAATGCAGGATAAATGTACTAAAACCATAGTGATTCTTGGGAAAGTTTAAGGTCAAACAGAAAACTAGTGATGGAGACATATTTTCCCATTTGAAATCACTAGAAGCTGCTTCTACCAAATCCAGAGTGTATAATCTCTATAGTTAAAATTTTAACCATCCAAATTAATAGTATTCCATTATGTGCTTTCAGTATTTTGATAGGCTCTCATAAAATCTTCAAAATGAAAACACCCTGTGTCTTAAATTAAATAAAAACTATTATGTTCATCAAATTTCCTTTTGCAAATGATCAACACTTTGCAAATGTAATTAACTTACACTTCTCTAATGCATACTTGGCTCCTGAAACTCTACTGTCAGCTATTAGAGTTACAGAAGACATTTGGTTTTCTAAAACAATTACATATTGTTCATTCCTTCCTCCCCTCCCACTCCCTCCCTCATCTCCCTCCTTCCTGCCCCCTCCAAGTCCACCAACAGGGGAGGACCTCCTCCCCTTCTATCCAACCCCAGCTTATCCTGTCTCCTCAGGGATGGCTACAATGTCCTCCCCTGGGATCTTGCCATTCTGTCACTCCCTAGCTTGTATGGGGGAGGGTCAAAGAGTCAGCCATCAAGATCATGACTGAAACAGTCCCTGTTTCCCTCACTAGGGTCTTCAGTCCTACACCGAGCTATCATGGGCCCCATCTGTGCGGGGGTTCCAGGCCACATCCACACATGGTACTTGATTGTAGAAACCATCTCATACAAGAGCCCTGTGCCCTGATCAGTTTGGTCTTTGTGGAGCTCTTGTTCTCCCCAAGTCTCACCAACCTCCCCCAGATCTATCATTATTTCTCGCCCTCTGTCAGAGGCTTGATCTCGCGTCTTAATATCTGCTCTGATACATTGGTACATTGAGCTCCCCAGAGGACCTCTTTGGCATGCTCCTGTCCTGTTGCTTGTTTTCTCCTCCACTCAATGTCC
>JAQQSO010003046.1:0-13890 GCA_028658305.1 Pachyuromys duprasi
GACTAGAGACTTGGCGCCCCCTTCTGGGCCAGGGGCTGTGCACCACGGTCTGAGGTGATATTTGGGGCACACACAGTGGTTCTGGATTGGTTGCAGGCGTTGCCGAGCAGTGTGCATCCGCTGTATGCAGGCCTGTCTGAAATGGTGCCCAAGGCCTTCTCAGACCGGTCCGTGGACACACACACGGATTGAGGTGGTCGCTGGCGGACCTGTGCACGCAGGCCGGTTAAAACTGTCTCCTAGGCCCTCCTAGTCTGAGGTGTTTCCGGCGGACGCGATTGGTGTGCACCTGTGGAATGCCCACCGGTAGAAGGAGAACTGCCTGTGGACACACACCCACTCACCCACGGACTGAGGTGGTCGCTGGCGGGCCTGAGCAGTGTGCGCCCCGCAGTGTGCAGGCCAGTCAAAACGGTCTCCTAGGCCCTCTCAGTCTGGTTCGTGTACCCACACACACACACATGGACTGAGGTGGTTTCCATCGGAAGCGATTGGTGTTCGCCTGGTGTATGCCCACTGGGTCTTTCTCTGACTCGCCCGTGGACTCACACACGGACTGAGGTGGTTATTGGCGGACCCGCAGTGTGCAGGTCAGTGAAAACCGTATGCGGTTCCTCTTCCGTCTGGCCCAGAGTCTGTGAGACCCAGTCTGGTATTGGGGCTGCGGGCGCCCAGCGCGGCTGCTCGTTCAGATCAGAGCTGTGCGCCGCCGGTCACCCGGAGATTTTTCCGGGGAATAACTGGGTGTCCCTAGGATTTTCTCTCTTGATTTACTCGCCGTAGGAGTTCCGCTCACCTGACAATCACAAATGCTGGTGTTTTAGGTCCCAGAGTTCAGTCTCCTGGTTGCTGCGTTGTTTCTGCTGTCCTACTCCTTAGACACGGTGTCCTCTCCTGGCCTAAAGAAGTATTTGAAAAGAAGGATTTGAAAACTGAATACAACAATGATACAGAAATATTGAACAGAGCACTGTGAAACTTCAATGAAAAGAACTCAAGCTGAAATGAGGAGGAAATTGAACAACTCAATAATCCAATTAGAAAACTCAAAGGAAAGTCTTAAAAGTAGGAGATAAAACATAAAGTGGAGGCATTAGACCACATAAATCAGGAATATTCTAAATTTGTAAAAAACTCAGAAGAACATGTAGGAAGTGTGGGACACCACCCAAGAGCAAATCTACTGACAGGCAGAAGTGAAGGTGAGGAGGCACCCCCCCAGGTCAATGGGCAGACCAGATTGATCTTCCACAAGATCATAGAAGAAAACTTCCCTCAATCAGGAAAGACAGGCTCATATAGATGTAAGAAGCACACAGAATACCAAACAGAAAGGTCCAGAAAAGCAAGATAAACGCAATGACACACGGGTCACATATGAAGGCAAACCCGTCAGACCGCCGTGAAGAGAGAGGAAGAGAGTCACTGTGTGGACTCCTAGTGTGGGCGGATGTGGAGCCTGACACATCCGTCCTCTGTAACCAGGCAAGGCTTCCGGTGGTGGGACTGGAAAACCAACCCAGCCACAAAACCTTTGACCCAAACCTGTCCAGCCAGCACTATGTGCTTGTGGGAGTGGTCAGTCAATGACTGGCCTAACTGAAGCCCAAGCCGCAAGAGGGCATCCATGTATACAGGGTCTAGATGGCCAGAGATCTAGGGTAGAACCAAACGTGGCTGAACAAGTCAATGCAACAGGTTCTAACAGTATTCTGCTGTGTGCAGAGATTGGTGCTACCCTGATCATCATCAGAGTCTTCCTCCTGCAGCTGATGGGAGCAGATGCAGAGACCCATAGGCAAACATCAGTTGTATCTTGGGGACCCCCTCCCCCGAGAAGTTGGGGAGGAAGGACTGTAGGAGCCAGAGGGGTGAACAACAACAGGAGAACACAGTCCACAGAATCATCTTAGCAGGGCTCCCAGGGGCTCCCAGGACTGAAGCAACAATCACGGAGCTGCATGCATCTGTGCTAGGTCCTGTGCAAATGAATTGTGGTTGTTTAACTTGGTGTTTTTCTGGGACTCCTAAGAGTGGAAGTGTGGGTGGTTAGCACACAGTCTCACTAGCCTTGTAAAAGTGGTCCTGCGACCCTGCCTTTAGGGGCCTTAGAAACTTCTGCCCTGCCAGGTGTGCCCCCAGGTGTGTGCAGGACAGAAAGGAAAGGCACACCACCCCTGCAATCTCTCTTACTCTCTCTCAGTTTCTTTCAGTCTCTCTGTCTCTTTCTCTCTATGTCACAGGTATGCTCCTCTCTCTCTTTTCCCCTCCACTTTTCCCACAGAAATCCCTTTTTATACCAAATATGTTGAGTGGTGGTGTCAATCATTATGATAACATTGGTGCCATGAAACGGGCTCTCCTGTTGTCTTGGCACATTGGGCTTCCTTCTACACCATCCTAACAGATTTGCTTTCTCTCCTGGTGCTTCTCGTGGGACTAAGCCACACCCTGGGACCCCGTTTCCACTCTCCACTACTTGCCACAAATGTGCCCCCCTGGTCCCTCAAAACCCCAGCCACCACCGACAGTTAGGTAAACTTCACCTGTCTCCATCCCAGAGTCCTAGCAGCTGCAACCTGCACTTTCCTCGGTCCTTTCCATGGATGAGCTCCTGCTATGAGAACTCGTTTACTTACCTTGCCTCCTGGCTTCCGTGAAAGTCCTGTTACCAGATTTTAGGCACCACGGCTCTCCAGGCTTATCCAGGCTAAGATCTGACCCCCCTTCACTTGAGCTGCATGATACTGTGTGAAAACCCACTGAACAGCCAAGGTCACTTTCAGTGTTTAAGATCTCTGATGTCAGGGTAGGCAGAGGTGGTCCTAAAACAGTTAGGTACAGAACATGGCAATTTTATGAGTCATAACATTCTGTTTTATGTTTACAAGGTATAGCTTAGAGCAGATAACTACAGACAGGCAAAGATTGCTTAACTCGGATATGCTAACCTTCAACCCTGTCAGAGACCCACTGAATAGGACATTTAATATGTTTAAGCTTATAATGACAGCCAGAGACTCCCAAATCCTACCGACAACTCCCAAGGGCTCCAAGAAACCATGGGAATGACAGATGACCCCAACCCTGGATTGTGGTATGCTAATCAATGGGCAGACTGCCCCAGTGCCTTGTCCACTGCTAGGGCCCAGACTGAACTGTGGACAAACTGGATACCCAAGAGTTACTGTCTCACATGGCTAAAAAGGAGGTGAGGTCAGTCTCTCCCTTCTTCCTCCAAAGAAAAAGCTTCCCATCTTCTGTGCCTGATGGCCAGACTGCCCCTGTCCGCGTTGGCATGGAGACCACAGGAACCTGGGACAACTCTCTAGGCGGTGGACTAAAGACTAGTCTCTGTCATTTTTATTGATACATGGGTTCACTTAGATAACAACTTATCCTTTCCAGGTGTCTGGTCAAATTGGTGGCTAAGCTAATGGTAACTTGACAGCTGGAGGACAGGGAATTAATCAGCTCCTCAACCCAAGGCAATGCACTGGGTGAGGTTATTAGTCAGTTCATCAGCTGGTGAAACTACTAACCGCCAGATCTCTTATTTCAAAGGCAAACAGACCTCATGTGAAGAGACAACGGTCTCAGGTGTGACTTTTTGCTATTCCTTTAGCTCAAGGACAGTGACTGCTCCCAGCAGTCTCACCTGAGTCTTATGGTAAATAATTGGACAGGAAGGAAAATGTAAAGCTTATGTAAGGCTTGATGACACAGAAGCTTAGGTTATGAGGACCTAAGAAAGTGTTTTAGGGTCTAACAAGGTGTTTTAAGGCTAACAAATACAAGAGAACCTCAGATGGTTACAAGAAGGTGATTTAAGGTATACCAAAAAGGCCTCAGGTTTTGTGTTGTTTCTCTGCTACTGTTGCACTAGGACTGTTCAGAGCTTTGACATTCCACTGTATAATCCACTGTTGTAGTTCCAAGCTCAAGATTGTAAATTTTCTTTGGTTTGTCTTTGAAGTATGGACTTAAAAGTGTTTCTCGTTATGCTAAATTTATATTCATTCAGCTTCTGGATAGAGGGGAGGAGTCCCTCTTTCATGATGTGTAGTCACACTGAAAATCAAGAGCAAGTGAGTTCTGTCCCTTCTGCCTTACAAAGGCTCCTCTCTTCCCTGAGCTCACCTTAAAGAGTGTTCATAATGTGAATGCAATGTAATTTCCCAAGCCTCTCCCATTCTATGACACAAAGATGTGCACCTACGGCCTTTTCCTCTATGTACTTCTCTGCAGATTACACGCAATGGTGGTGCTAACCTGTTTAAAACTTACGTATTTGTAAACTTAAAAAGGGCTCTGGAAGGTTCTTATAAGCTCCACAAAATCCAGCCGAATCCACCTGTCAGGTCAGATAAACTCCAGATAAGTACTGCTAATCAATAGATTAAGTTTCCCCCTTCTCACCTGTTCCAGAGGGTGGGATTTCTCCCTTTTTCCTATTTTTGGGACCTCTCTTCCCGGGAAACCAAAACCGTGGGTCCAAAAGTTTCAAATGTACACCTGAAAAAGAAATTTCTCCTTAACCTACTCAACTTTACCTTCTGCCCATATGTGTGTTCCAGTGTCCTGGTAAGTCCAGGTGTTTCCTCCATCCCCGACAGCACCAAAGCTGCCAAGCACAGGCGCTTCCGTCTAACCCTGCAGAGTGTATCAGCTGGGCCTACACTTTGCCACAGATGTTCTCACATGCTGGACAGAGTGAAACAGCCAGCTACCCCAGGACTTCCTCAGCTCCCCTCTGCTTTCTCTTAGGGTCCCACAGCAGGAAGCAGCCTTTCTGAACACAACCTCCTCATTGCTGCTTCACCACCTCTCCCGAATTGTGTCATTTTTTAATATTTATTTTTTTATTAATTACAATTTATTTGCTTTGTATCCCAGCTTAGCCCCTCCCTTTGTTCCCTCCCAATACCACCCCCTCCTGCATCTCCTCTCATGCCCCTCTCTAAGTGCCCTCCCCCTACCCCTTCCCTATCACCCTAAGGGACTGACTGAATTGTCTTTCTAAGTGACCCCCCCCCCCAAGGCTTCTCTTCTCTTAGGGGAAGGCGAACAAAGAGCCAGCCTCTGAGTTCATGTTAGAGACAGTCCCTGTTCCCCTTTCTAGGGAACCCACTTGGATACTGAGCTGCCAGGGACTTCATCTGAGCAGGCATTCTAGGCTCTCTCCATGCATGGTCTTTGGTTGGAGTTTCAGTCTCAGAAAAGACCCCTGTGCCCAAATTTTTTTGTTTTGTTGCTCTCCTTTTGGAGCTCCTGCCCTGTCCAGGTTCTGAAATGTTACTGTACAGATGAAATCCACTACCCTTGCCTTTCATGATCCTAGCAACATCTGACAGCATCACCTGGGACCCTGCCTGGTGTGACACCGGTAGGTGTGTGCAGGATAGAAAGGATCTGCCTCCCACCCCTCCATTCTCTTCCTCCAATTCTCTTACTCTCAGTTTTGCTCTCTCTGTCTCTCCCTTACCGGTGTCCTCCCTTCTCCTTTTCCCACAATAATCCTCCCATATAGAAGGACTGTTACATGTAATAATTATTACAACAGGGGTGTCTCTGACAGGTTTGCCTGTTTTGGGGACCATTTTTTTCCTACTGTGTTCCCTTGTCTAGTCTGATATGAGAGTTGGTTCCCAGTCTCATTGCTTACCTTTGCTTCTGCTCCCAGCCTCATTAGATTTCCATTTAAAATCTTTCTTCTCTAAGATCTGAAAATGGCTCCAAGTCTCATGGTCCAACTCCTGTTCTGTTGAGGAGCTGTGCAGGGTAAGAGGCAGCATGTTGAGTGTTCTTGTGGAGCTGGATAATAAGGAAGAAGAATGTCCTATGGGATGGAGACAGTGTTCGTCTGAGAAGCAGGGGTAGGATGCAGGGAGAGCAAGCTATATGTCCTTCCTGCTTATCCTCATACTGTTCTAAACAGTCTCAGGATGTTCTTACAGTTGCTGCTGGGAAATGGTCCTGCTCTGGGACCATGAGGGTCACACATGTGTCCTGGTTTTATTCTAGCCCTCTGAGTCTCTGTTCCCCTCCGAGCCTCAACTACTCATGTGTGACTCTGAGTTTCTGTCCCACAGGGTTGCAGACTACAATAATAGCAGTAGCAACTGCATGGCCTTGTATTTACAATAATTGATCATCTATTGATTGCTCTAACATTCAATAGGCTTTTAAACATTCAACATGGATTATAACTTTATTCCTATAGCTCAAAAAGACAGGTGGTTACTCTTCCATAGTTCTAATATTTTTTTTTGTTTGTTTGTTTTGTTTTAGATTTTCAAGTCAGGGTTTCTCTGGGTAGTCATTGCTGTCTTGGGACTTTATCTGTAGACCAAGCTGACCTTGAACTCACAAAGATCTGCCTGTCTCTGCCTCCTGAATGCTGGGATTACAGGCATGTCTTACTCATTTTCCACACGTGGTCATGGAGGCATTGGGCTGTGGAGCGATTTGTCCAGGGTGATACAGCCAAGACTGGAGTCTGCCTCTGATCAGCTCCAAAGTCTGGGCTTTGAAAATCAGTGTCACCAAATGCTCCTTTGGGGAGCTGGCTTGAACCCTGTGCTCACCCATCTCAGAGTCCTTCTGGATGTCAGCTTCTTCCCCCTAAGGTTTCAGCTAGCTCCTTCCCAGCGGTTGTGTGAACCCTATGTGGGCCTGAGAATGTGCTTGTATAAAAGAAGGTGCGTGGCTCTAGGTTTCAGTTAGTGGGGTCTGTAAGCCTTTCAGCCTCTCCTGGGCCCTGTGAACTCTTTTGGCAGGAGGTTAAGCTGCCCATGGAAACACTGGAGTGAGGACTCAGTGGTGAGAAAGGGGTCACAGTAGTGGTGGGTGGGGGTCTTTTCTATACTTACCCATCAATTCCTTTGGTCGAGACTGGGTCTGCAGCAGCTGTTTTCTTGTGTGGTGGGTGAGGTCCAAGACCTGTTGACCCTTATGTAGATCCTCCTCTGTGCCACTTGCCTTCTCTGGCTGTACTACTACCAAGTTGGCAGGGCCCTCCAATAATGCCTGGCTGTGTAGCTCTCCCTGCTTCAAGAGTCTTCGTGGCTTTTGCTCCATGCCCGAAGCTGGCAGATTCTTGCTTCTGCAGACATTTCCGTTCTGGGAATGGGTGTTTGATCAGAACTAAAGGATGAGACCTGGAAATAAAGGAAGAGTATATCCACTCCAACAGGAACAGAGTTTCCTTTGATCAGAGCAAGGGCAGAACTCCAGTCTCTCCTGGGCAGTGTGTGTCCAGCTGCAGGGGCCTTTTCAGCTTTATAGGGAATAAGAGGGACGTCGGGAAGAAAAGTCTGTCAGTGGACATGCGCTTTATAGTTTCACAGCCAAGTGATGCCAGAGGATGTTCTCAGTACTGTGTTGGTTTCCTGACAATCATGTGTGCTTGTAGTTATGTTAAGTTGGCGGGTTCCTGACTTGTCTAGGCTTGTTCTTTTAGGTCATCAGTCCGTTTCCCTGACCCTGAGAACAGATGAAGAGAAGGGGATGCATATTCTCCCCCTGGCTGTTTCTTACAGGAGGGGGTGATGAGGGAGGGGCTAGGCTAGTCCCCAGTGTTCAGGGGAGCATAGGTCAAGCTGACTTCATGTAACAGTTGAAGAGTTTTAATTTGATCTCCTGCAGTGGATCATGTGATTGCCACCATTTGATTCTGGAGAAAATAATTATTAGACCAGGGATGTGTTTAGGAAGATGAGACTGAGGACAGGGACCCAGTAAGCTCCTAGCCAGGGCAGCCTTGTCCTCATGTGGACCTAGTGATGGCAGTGATTTAATTTAGGATGAAGTTGTGTAAAACTTTTAAAGGACAGAGTCAAAATAATGTATGAGGAGAAGGAGGAATGTGGAAAACAAGCGGGAGGCCAGAGTTAGAGGGAACCAAAAGCCCATCCACTTGTCACTGGATTTGGGGGCAAAGGAGGGGTCTGGCCCTTCACTAAGTGTTTGGGCCCTTTAGAACCAGTTGTTGGTGGAAACAGTGTTGTTCCTGGAAGACGGCACAATTCCCACAGTAGCTGTAGGCAGGAGATCTCTTTAACTCTTTAACCTTGGTGACCTGTAGCAGCAAACACTTGGCTCGGCCCAGGAATTTAAAGTGATGGAGAGGGAGGAGTGGGAAGGTGGGCACCTGGATAAGGAGAATGAGGAAATGCAGGGATGGGAAGGAAGAAGATGAAGATAGTGAGAATGAGGAAATGCAGGGATGGGAAGTAAAGATGAAGATAGTGAGAATGAGGAAATGCAGGGATGGGAAGGTAAGGAGATGAAGATGCAGGGTCAGGAGCATGACACCTGGGAGGGTTTAAGGATGGGGATCACAGAAGAGGAGGTTGGGGGATGGGAGAAGTGGTGCTGGGATCACAGGGACAGGAGGAAGAGAAAACAGGAAGACAGGGATGGAGGATTCAAGACGGCATGTGCATGGCATTCCGTGTTCCTCTTCCTTTTCTGTGTCCCACTCTAAGGAGATCAATCCTTCAGCCATTACTGTGACAGAGGGTGAGTGGGCAGATGCAGCACGGGGGGGGGGGGACTCAAGAGCTCAGTCTAAGTTCCATTGTCCTTTGAAAGAATTTAGACTTCTTCTGTCCCTGAGTACCAGCTGTGGAGAACAATGCAAGACCAGTTCAGCTGGAAGGACACATTACCAAGAGAACACCAAAAAGCCACCTGGACCTGTATAGGAAGTCAGGACAGATCAAGACTTTCTTAGAGGCCCTGTTGAAAGGTCAAAGGGAACTTCAGTTCTAGTCCTTGACCAGGAGTAGACTTGACAAGCCCGCTCTGCTGCTGGAGCCAGGGTCTCAGAGGAACTGAAGCTGTGGCTTCTGGGTACCTGACTCTTCCCTGGGCTGTGGTCATCAGCAAAGGTGGCTGTGTCTGAGGTATCCTGTAATGTTTTTGCCAAAGTTGTCTGACATAGCTCTCTGCTGACCTTGGCCACTTTTCCCTGCAAATAGTTCAGACTACGCTATGAACTATATGTTAAATAAATTTGCATGGCACAAATCATCAGCTTATGCAAGATCTGCTGGTCCCAGTTGTTGCTTTTGTCTTTATTTTTCATATCTGGTCCTCTCTTACCACCCCACCATTCAGGACCCTTACTCAGGTCCAGGTCAGACAGGAGGGTGCAAGATAGGCTTTGACAGGAGCAGGCACATGAAGCATACAGTTGAATCCAGCTGTCTACTGGCGACCACAGCTGGTCTGCAGATTCCTGCAGGCTCTGGCTTTGGACCCTGTCTCTTAGTAGGAAGCCCCCATGTCTGTCACAATACACCTTAGTGGAGTCAGGCCAGACCTTACCCTCCCACAATGCAAGTAGACTCTGTTGGTCCCACCCTGCTCTCCCAAGGGGCCTGCTGAGGTGTGTATTCCTGGCCAAGCTTCTCAGCTAGTGAACATGTTCTCCTAAAGGGGAAGAGACTCTGGCTCCTCAACAGGAAGCCGGACATCACAGAGCTTGTGCGAATATTGTTCTTTGGACCCTGGGTGTGGAGTGTCAACATTATTCAACTTGTTTCCAGTTGTTAAGACTCTGCAACTGCCTGGGCTAGATCGAGAGCTTTGTCTGAGCTTGCAGAGGCCCTGCCTGCCTGAATTTAGGATTCATCTCTCATCTTCAGTTCACTCATCTTTTAATGTGGGACCCTGAGTTTGCCACCAGGTCCATGTTCAGCAAAAGTCCTAGATCTCCCCGGATTTGTGCTCTGGATCTCCATGATTCTTCTCCTCCGCTGTAGCCAGCCCAGCAACAAGATCTTCATTTCAGTCAATAGCTCTTGGGCTCTAAATCCTGTGCATTTTTTTGGCTTCTGATGTCTCCTAAAGTTCATACTTGGTTTTAGATTCTCACTAGCCCCATTTCTTTTCCTGTAGGTGTGTGGCATGTGTGTAGGTTTATATGCAAGTGGTCTCACATGTGTGTGCATTTATGTGACCTGAAAGTTTATGGAATTGTCTAATCTGGTCAGCCAGCCAATCCTGAGTCCTTCCTGTTTCCTCTTTCTTAGCTCTAGGATTAGAGGTCTGTAGCCAGGCCAGTCATGCAGGAAAGGCCCCCGGGCTCGAGGTAAGCAAGTGAGCTTCCTGGAGATGGCCTGCCTTTTTGTAAAGACTATGATAGGTGAGCCCTGGTAAAGGCAAGGCCCTGGGGACTTGGTCTCTAGATTGCTTCTTGCTGCTGATCACATTTCCATGCTTGTCATTGCTGTATGCCTCATCTATGCCTGCATGGCATGGTCGAATCTTCATTGCCTATGCTCTGACGGAACTGCTTCACTTCGACAGGCAGATTCTTGCAGAATCAAGATGAGGATGATTTCACAATTCCTGATAATGATTCCTCAGTTGATTCAAGTAATTTTTAGCCCCTCCTGCAGAATAGCAAGATCTGCTAGGAGCTCTGTGCTTCTTTACTTGTCACTGACAGGTAAACTGAACTTAGGAGCTTGAGGCAGATTTGTGACCTAGGTACACTTTCAGTCTAGCTCCAAAGATAAAGTCACAGTTCTTTATACACCATGATAGATAGCCATGAACACAAAATAGACGATTAACTTATCGTGGGATGAAAGACAGAAATATTATTCTGAACTCACAATGAACTCATGGAAGTAAGAGATAGCTAGAAAATGTTTAGCAACGTCAGTCTTGATGGTGAGACATATAAACAGTTCTTTTTGTAACCCCTTGGACCCTGTTAACCTTAGAGTGAGAGGTTCAAAAATTTAGAGTTAATTCTTGGGACTGGGGCAAAGTCACCATAGCACAGTTCTTTCAGAGCAAGGGTCCAGCAGTCCCCCACCCAGATTAACCTTGGGATGTGACTAGGGTCAAATAGCCCCTAAGGAAGCCTATGGAATGTGTTAACTCCCTCCCCCTTGCTACAACCTAACCTGCATGTAACAAGGCAGGTATCCCCAGATGGCCAGATCTGATCATTTGCAGTTTTGGTGCCTGAAAACAAACCAATCATTTTAAGGTCAACTCCCCTAGGGACTCTTTCAGCCAATCCTGTAGTGCCAAGACTTACACTTCCCTACACTCATTTTTGCTCCCTTAAAAACCCTGTTTCCCCAGAGTTGGGGGTTGCTTGCCTCTTTGTTCTTGCAAAAGGTAGCCACCCAGCTTGTGTTTGTAATAAAGGCCCTCATGTGTTTTGCATCAGACTTAAAGCCTGTTGGTCATTTGGGGACTCGCGATCTGGGTATTTCAAGACCTCATTAACCTATGTTATGAATAATGCTATCCTAAACTTAGAATTGAACCTATGTAATGGAGGCATAGATTAAGAATGTTTAGTTTTAATGGAAAAACATGTCATCTATTATCTTGTGTCTTTGAATTCATCTGCTTTTGTGGTTAATTGCCTTTGTGGCTATGAATCAATCTTTCTTCATACATAGAGACTTTTTACTGAGAAGGTATATAAACCCAAATACAAAATAAAAGACATTGGGGCTTCTTTACTTCATCCATTGTATGTGTGTGTGTGTGTGTGTTTCTTTTCTTTCTCTTTCCCACTGGCTCACAGAGAGTTAATAAGTTCTGAGCCCCAAGCAGGCCACTTCACCTGCCTGTCTTTGAAGTGAAAGAACCAATTTTTTTTCCATAGGCTTAAGCTGCTTTTAACAGCTTGCTGCAAACCAGCAGGAGGCATTAGCTAGGGGAAGTAGCCCTTTCTTTAGCTATTGCACCAGACTTTAGGTTTCTTTCCTTTTTCAGATTGTCTGCAGTGACTAGTGGAGGCCCAGGGAGTTTCAGAGTTTCTGGCCTGTTGTAAAGTTCTTGTCCCTAAAGAGTTATGTCACCTGTTGTTACAAGCTAAGGCTATCCTCCCTTCACCAGGTCTGCATGTACCTCCACAGTTTTTCCTCCATGCCTTGCCAAAGAGGATGCTGGGATCAGAGCAAATGTCTTCATGCTTACATTGCAAGTGCTTTGTCCACTGGTCCTTCTCCCAGCCCTTACCCCACCTGTTAAACACCTGTGTAATCTGCCTCTTCACTGTGCCCAGGGAGACTGCTGGACAGCCCCTGTATTGTATCTCCCCCTGCACCCTAACTCTACTGCTGATATTTTTTGTCTGTTCTCAGTCTTGAAGCCAGAGTCACACACCTAATAGGTAAATTAATTTAAATAACCTCCTCACCTAATCTTCCAATCCTCCCTGTCTTGCTCTGAGGGAAAATCATCTTTATTGCAGTTTTTTACAAGGCTCTCCATAACCTTCTCATTCCCACCTGCCCTCTTTCTGGCTCCCTCTTCAGGCTCCTCATGAACTCTGCCACTGTGTTGTGTGCTGTGCCTTTCTCTTTCTTGATTACAGCAGGGACAGGCTCACTCAGGGCCTTTGCACTGGATTTACCATTCTCTTGGAATGACTTCACACTAGTCAGGAGCTTGCTACCTGCTTTCTGAAGCAGCACACTTTCCAGAATTCCCTCCTTCAGTCTTCCGTTGACACTTGTTATGACCCAGCAGCACACCCTTGCAAAGAAAATGGAAGCTCTTGGCAGATAGAGCTTAGCCTGCTCTGCTGATTGTTGTACCCCTGTAGCCAAGTTAGTGCCTGACTCACAACAGCACAAGAGTGCTCCCAGTCTCTGAGAGGTGGGTATGTTTAAATGTTAGCATTTATTCATGTGTGTGTGTGTGTGTGTGTGTGTGTGTGTGTGTGTGTATGTGTGGTGTGCTTGTGGTGTGTGTGTCTGTTTGTGTGTCTGTAAAGGGCATATATGTGTGTGGTGTGTGCATATGGTGTATGTATATTTGTATATGTATATGTGTGTATGTATATGTATGTGGTGTGTGTGTTCCTACAAACCTGGGCAGTGAGAGCGTCAAGCAAAATAGATGTCTACCAGCTCATCTTTGGTCATCATTCCATCACTAAATTTCTCAAGTTTAAATAATCTGATAAAATGTTTTAAGTAACACTTGCTTAAATACAATTTTACACTTAGTCCGTATCTGTACTTAATGTGTACCTCAACTTTGTAAGTTTAAATATTTGTTGACCAATGTGGGTGGCCTCTCTGAGGAGATGTAAAATTAATATCTGTCTCTATCTTCTGACCTTACCACAGCACAAAGAATGACTGATCGGACCATCATTATGAACAGACAGAATTTATTAGAGATTTTTTATGGAGAAATGGAAGACCAGATCCTGCTGGTTTGGACAAACGCCGTCCACCTTGAGAAGGCTTGTTTGTTTCACTGCAGTTTGGCATCTGGAACAGCCGCATTCAGGCTGCAAGGTGGAGATGAAGAGGATCAGAGGTCTGGTCTCATTCACCAGCTGATACACAGCCCAGACCAATCATGGCGGCCACACCATGAGGGAAGCACTGTTCACTGGTTAAAGTAACCGCATGGCCAGGCCAGCTAATGCAACCAGGAACCCGTTGCAACCCCCACCACTAGACCTTGTAGACCAGTGTGTAGGATCCAGAATTGACACTGTGAGGAAGAATGATCAAGTGTTGACATACTTCTAAGATTTCATGTCAGATGGTGTCAGGAGGCATCACAGTTTGAAATTATACCAGAAGGAAGAAGGATACAAAATTAGATCAGATTTTAATGAATGGAAATAATAGAGCAATGCTGGCTTCCATAAGTTAAGGGCTTGAAGTATGGGTAGATTTCCTTGACTTTTGCTAGATTCTAGATTTTTTCAAATCTTTAATGTTTAGAGTATTTTTAAAAAGTTTGTGTTATAGGGAAATGCTTTGAAAAGAACACCCATTTTATGCTAATCATGATTTTTTGGAATTTTTTTTTTTTATTAATTTATTTATTTTTCTCTCAATCACAGGTTGGGTACTTTGAATCCCAGGCGTAGCCCCCTCCCCC
>JAQQSO010003047.1:0-13888 GCA_028658305.1 Pachyuromys duprasi
GAGGACCTCCTCCCCTTCCATCCAACCCCAGCTCATCCTGTCTCCTCAGGGCTGGCTGCAATGTCCTCCTCTGGGATCTAGTCAGTCTGTCACTCCCCAGCTTGTATGGGGGAGGGTCAAAGAGTCAGCCATCAAGATCATGACTGAAACAGTCCCTGTTTCCCTCACTAGGGTCTTCACTCCGACAACGAGCTATCATGGGCCCCATCTGAGCAGGTTTTCCAGGCCACATCCACACAATGGTCTTATTAAAAAACCAGTGAATAAATTTCCAGGCCTGTCCACTAAACACTACACTATCAACTGTTATATGGGGCCTCTTCCTGCTTTCTAATTTCCACACCTCAGGTCCCATGACACTACTCTCCTTTCCACTCAGGTACCTCAAAACAGTTTCTTCTTGGGCCTACATTTGCCTGTTAATGATTCAGTAAGTGTTCTGCCTCTGCCACAGCTCTCTCCCTCCATACACTAAAACACTGTCAGTTCAACTACCTCCTCAAGGGAAGTCCTAAAATAGTGCTAACAGAAATCCCTCTCCCCAGGCTTCAGATGACTCACAAACCCTTCCCAGGAGGAAGGTCCTCACATTTTCACTAATGAAGAAAGCAGGGATCAAACTGTGTGGTACCAGAATACTCTGCATTTTATTACTACACCCAATCCAATGTAACCCAACACTGGTGTTATGGTTTCACGTGTGAACTTTCCTTCATAGACAGTTGTTTGAAATTAGTCCCTCACTGTGAGATCTATCAGGGAGGTATATTGGAATCTCTAAGAGGTGGCATCCATTGAGTTGCAATAAGTGAGTGACTGAGGGTGGATCAGAGGTGCTCTCTATTTCCTGATCCACAGTTAGAAAGGAAAGAGCCTCAGAGTCTTTGCCTCCATGAACCAGACCATTCTTCTGCACTATGGAGGACTGTGTACACTCTCAAAAGGATGAACAGAAATGAACCAATCCTCCCCCAATATTGCTTATGCAAGTCATTTTCTCACAGTGATGAGAAAAGTAAATAATCCAACATGTTAGCACCCAGTGTGAAGATTACTAACTCACATAGGAAATACCCAGGACAAGCTCTAGATAATAAACAGCAAAATAGGTAGGCACATCATACTCCCATAGGGCTTCCAATATGAAGGAAAGATAAGATAGTTATAAGGGCAAAGATCCAAAATCTGCAACTGTAGCTGAGTCTCAGCTTCAGAATTGGTACAGCTTTGTGATTTTCAATGGTTGAGATCAATTAAAGAACCTTCATTCCAGAAAACTTACTCAGCTCTTTAAGTTACACTTTTTTTCCTTCAGCATTTCCTAATTTCCATGAAAATTTCCTATTAAGATTCCCAATTTTAGGGCCTGGCACGGAGGCACACACCCCTAATCACACCATTCAGAAAGCTGGGAGGTAGGTGTTTCTCTGAATTCTAGGGCAGCCTGGTCTACACAGCAACATCCTGGCCAGCTAAGTATGCATAGTAAGAATCTGTTTCAGAAACTAAGGATACCCATTTTCAGTTATCCTCAAGGATATTATAATGCAGTGCTAACATCTTACAAAACAATTTGATTCAAGTTTTACTTTAAGAAACCAATAGAGCTAGGTACCCAATACTTCTTGATTTCTCTCATTATTCCTCACATCTCTGTGTTAAATTAAAAATTCTGAGATTTATATATGCATTCCATTATCCTTTCCACTCTCCATGTAACACTCTTTAAACCAATAGATTTCTAAAAGAATTGGTTTTTTTTCTTGTATACTTGAATCTATCTATCAAACAGTGTGTGGTCTTAAAAGAAAATATGAGCCAGGCACTTCCTTTTTGAAATCTCTTGATGATTCTCCAGGTCCTCCACAATAATGTCTAAGCTCAATAAATGTTCAATAAGGTCTTTTGATGCTTACAAATCCAAACACATACAATAAGTGTCTACTCCATGCTTTTGACTTTCCTACACTCTGCCCTAGACCTTGCTTTTATCATTTAAGCTTTGCTATGGAGCCTAACTTTTCCAAAAAACAGCAGTCATTCTCAACTGCAGGTGGAGGTCCATTTGCTGGTGGTGGTGGGGGCTGTGTCAAATGACACTTTCATAGGAGTCACCAAACACCATCAGAAAACAGATGCTTACAGTGCAGTTCATAACAGTAGCAATATTACAGTTATGGAATAGTGACAAAAATAGTTTTAAATTCCTCATCACCACAACATGAGGTCAAAGCATTAGGAAATATGAGAGCAAGCCTGAGTTAGAGGCTCTTATCTTCCACAATATCATTCTAAATTTTCCCCCACTACTTTATTATATTTTCTTTGAACTCTTTGTAGTCAAAGACAGTATTTTAATCATTTTTAAGCCCAGAAAATGGTACCAAGTAAACATGGAGATAAAGCTTACATGAAAGAATGAATGAGTTGAGTAAACAAGGCATAAGAACGTAACAGAATCTTCTGCCCCACAGCAGTTGCTCAATTATTAAGGCTAGCTAGCATTTTCTGCTTATAATTATTAAGTTCCATTAAAGCAAATTTATCAAAATTTTAGCAAAGAGATCCTAGGGAAAACTCAGTAGCTTTCAATTTGTTTTGTTTGTCTGTTTTGGTACAAAATCTTAGTAAGAAAGACAGGCTGAAATAATAAAACTCTGTCTTCAACCTCCCACTACAGTTACTTGTCACAGTGCCCATTATAAATTCCTTGTTTTTAAAGATCTCTTAAATTGCCCTTATATTTTCTATTTAGTGTGTGTGAGTTTGTCAGTGTAACTTTGTACAAAATCCTTCCTCAATCACTTTTTTGTCTTGTTTTATGATCTCTCACAGAACCTGGAACTGGCTGTTCTCTGACTGACTTGTGCTCATTTGGCCATCCCATCCTCCCACCCCCCACACACACACCTAAATTTTCAGCCATCCACTGACAAAACCTGCTTTCTTGTGATTGGTGGTGACCATGAGTCTGGTCCTCATGCTTTTAGAGAAAATAGTTTACCGAGTAAGCCACTTTATTACCACCACTATAATCCTCCTTTGTCCTTGTAAGCAAATATTTCTTAAGATATTTGATAAGACTTAACAAATACTGCCACATGTACATGTCCATAACACACAATAACAGAAAAGCCTGCATTTACATTCCTTATTACATTAAAAATATAATAAGGAAAAAAGTACAAAAATCTCCAGCACTTATATTTAGTAAGGTTCAAAGACTAGTAACTGCTGGGACTTGTGGAGATGGCTCCACAATTCAAGACAGCTTGAGTTTGGTTCTTGTCACTGAAACCAGGTAGGTCACAACTTCTAGTAACTCCAGCTCCAGGGGATCCAATGCCCTCTTCTGGACACCAGGGCACATGCACTCAGGTATGCATACCCAGCACCTAAACATGAAAACAATAAAGATGCTTCAATTAAAAAGGTGCACTTCACTATTTCATGACTTCTCAGACTCCCAAGTTCCAATTCTCTGGCATCTGTCCTAAGCACTTCAAGGCAGGACTACCATAGTGTCCCAAATTTCTGAAGCATTACTTAATTCCATATACCTTTTTCCCCTAACATTAAATACCTTTGATGTCAACTGTCTTTCAATAATGAGAAAATAAATCAACACAAATGAAATGAGGTACTGCAAATAAAGCAGAGATCACAAAATTTGGAGACAGCAAAATTAGTTTTCTTTTTAATTTTTTAAAGTTAATTTCTGCATAGAAGCATTTTGCCTATATGGATGTACTTGTTCCTGGTAGCCAAAGAGATCAGAAGAGGACATAAGATTCTTTGCAACTGTAGTTATTTATGGTTTAACTACCATGTGGGTGCTAGAAATTAAACCCAAGTCCTCTCCAAGCTCCAAAAGTGCCTTTTACAGCTGATTCAACTCTTAAACCCCACAAAATTGTCAATCCTGGCTGAATTAAACAAGACTGCAAAAATCTAACCTTCAGGTACTCCCACTTGCTAGATCTACTTGTGTCAGATCTCAGATCTGTTCGTGTCTCCTTAAAGAGTGCTGAGACAGTTTGTGTGCATGCTTGCACTCAAAACAAAGAGAAAGAGGATCTCAAATTGATGCATTTATGCTAACTGAACCTAATATCATATACATTAAATGTTTCTTTAATATTCACCAAAAATAAAATAAATTTATTATGATCAGTTCTAACCCTGTCAATTTAGAAATTAATCAACTGGCATTTTTTAAATAAGAGGGGCATCTTTCAGTGTTTCAAAAATAGCTTGTTTCATATAATGCCTCAAAAATTTAACATAAGACTAGAAAGGTGGATCAGTGGGTTAGGACACCTGCCAACAAGCCTGATGACCTGAACTAGATCCCTAGGATTCACATGGAGGAAGGAAAGAACACACTGCAACAAGTTGTCCTCTAAGGTCCACACCTGTACCATGTAAAAATGATAGGAACAAACGCCCACAAACATTCACATAGCTAAAAGAAAAAAAATAACATACACTATTCCAATACTCTCTTGTAACTGAATCCATTTTTATCTAGGTGTCTGTCTTTGTTAACATGATACCTTCACATCTCTAAAGACAGTGCTTCCAATTTCAATTCTAAATTGGATCAGCATTTACAATTTAGAATAAAAATTTAAACGCGGACTGTGTGCAGACTAAAAGAAATAAAGAAAATCATTGTTGGAAAACAAGTTTGATCAATCTTTTCTAATTTTCTAATACAGAAAAATGCAAAGGGTAATATTTCACGATAAAAAAGCAATACAGTACAAGGATACATCACATAAACTATCTACTCTTGTTTGTGACTTTTATGTTTTATTAATCTACAATTCCTTTTTGCTCTTGAGTTAAAGTTGCCCAGTGCATTTGGTGACCTCTCAAAACACAAAGGAACAAACAAAAAAAGTAACACCTGAAAAGACACCAGAAAAGTTCTTCCAAAACTAATGGTTCATGATTATGAAACAACAATGTTTCCAGAAAGTGAATAACAGTGTTACACAAAAGAAAGTAATAAAAAGGCCAACAGGAAAACTGTGATATTCAAACCCCAACCACGTAAGTATGTATTTGTCTCTGGCCTAGATGATCAATTTTACATAAAAGAAGTAAATAAAACCAATCAAGGAATGCTACAATGCCAAATTAGCCACAATCATGGGACTTAAGCTACCACAGAAATTTCCTTACCAACTATCCAGCTCAACTCCCACATCACTCAGAAGAAAGTGAGGCCCTCTCTCATAACCTAGCTAATACGACCAGACCAGTGAGTGCTGGGACTCAGGAGAGCTGGGATTCTTTGTTCACTAAGCTCCCCTAGAGAAGTCTTTGCCTTTAGATGCTTTTTATTTACAATAAGCCACAAATATAAAATGAAGTTCTGACAAAAATCTAACAAAAGCATTCTGGCAGCCAAAACAGAAGTAAACATAGCATAGAACTTACTGTTCATATCAATTTAAAAATAAAATTAAGTACTAATCCACAAGGAAATCAACAAAAAGTCCTAACTAAAAGAAAAAAAAATTCAGCCACTTAGAATAAGGAATATAATGTTTGAAAGAGTAAGTATTTCTTCGGAACTATGACAAGAAGGAGGAATGTTCAGCAAAGCCAATTTCTGTGTAGATTCTTTACAGCCAAATCATTCCGCAGATGTCTGTTGCCATACTCATTAAACAGTAACTGATTTTTCAAGATTCTTCTCAAACCCCACTTGTTAATTCTTTCAAAATCTTGCCACAAGGTTTATATCCTCTACATACATGTCAATAGGATCTGAGGATCCCTTTCTTTATAGCCAGTGTAAGGAGGCTGCTTAGAATATAAACACTCCTCTGTTTTACATTTAGAGCCTCTAGGATGTGTATCTAAACTGATAGCACTGCATTTTTTAAACCCTTTCACACAAGTAAACTTGATGTAGGCAATTAATCTGGGGGTGCAATTCAACCCTGCCCCTGTCATTCATAATTTTCTATACAATGGAATTGTTTAAAGCTTTGTTTTAGTCAGGGTGCAGAAGCCTAAGTTGGTTAAGTACGTTAGTTGGAGGTGCAAAATATAAGTTAATTTTCTTCAAAATGCTAATTGGCATGGCATCTTTTAACGTCCTTTTTATCAACAAAACTTCATGTTACACCAACCTGGAAACACAGGACATTTCCAGTTTGTGACAGGGGAGGGGGCAGTTCTGCTCCCTGAAAAAAAAAAAAAAACAAAAAAAAAACAGGGAATCCTGAAGTTCCCCTCTCACCCTTGCAGTTGCTTTCAGTAAGGTACAATGATTTCTTACTTGGGCCCCTTGTCATTTTTTACCCCTACACAATCTTTGGCATAATTTTGGTCAAATAACCCACTGATCACACCTCCCTCTCCCTCCTGGGTATCTTGCTTCTTGCCTAACCAGAAACTATATTTTGGAAAGATGCCTTGTACCCCTGCTACATAAGAGGAGATAGGCTGACCCTCTCCACCTGGAGAACACTGTAACCCAACTCTGTCCCCATATATTTATCTTAGGGAAATCAGAAGGGACAATGTGTCCCTTCATCCTTGATTCCCTCAAAGCATCCTGCTCCTGGCCTAGAAAGCCCAGCTCCTTCCCTAGGCCAGAGCCTTGCCCAGCACAGTCGTAACTCTAAGGGGGACTTGGAACTCCACACCTTTGTAGCGCACCCGCAGGTTGTTCTGTGAGAGGCCAATGAAGGTGAACTTGTCCTAGGGTCCAGGACATGGGCAGTCAATTCTCCTGCTAGTCCACGGCCAGGTAGAGACTCTTCATATGCTACTGTACTCCTGTTCAGAAAGGAGCCGCAGCACTACTTGCAGCCTCTGTGGCTGGGACCTGATCACTTGAGGCCAAGCCTGGAAAGGCTGCGGATCAGCGGAGGACATGGCCAGGCCAGATGGAGAGCTGTTGGGGTTGCCTGCTGATAGGGTGGCCGGGGGCCTCATGGGTGGAGGCAGGTGGAGCAACAGGGTGGCCACCACAGTCCCTAAGCCTTCACCTGACAAGCTGGCGCTGGCGTCCATGTGTGCAGGCAGGGTGTCTCTGGAACCAGAGGCCCCACTGTCGGGTGCTGGTGGTGGTGGAGGCTGCCTGTACATTCCCACAGTGACTGAGCCTGTGACACCTCCATTTATCAGTGCTTCCTCCTATGCTTCCCAGTATGCTGTTGCTGAGATGCCCAAATTTCATCTGCCCTCAGGAGCGCACAGGTTGTAGAGACCTGCTGTGGGCACGCCAGTGGGCAAGAGGGAGCATCTGTCAGGTGACCCAGAGAGGGCAGTTGTGACAGCAAGGGGCGCTGGATGGCAGGCCTGTGTGATGGATTTGGAGAGAAGCAGAGAGCCTGGAGGGGTGCTATTCTCCAGTCTGTTTCAGGTGGGCAGGCAGGCTGTGGAGATGCTGCCTGGGCAGCAGTGGGAGAGGGGGTGGCGCCAGGCAAAAGGCTGGCTGGGTGTGCCTGCCATCTGGCTTCTTGGCGGCCTAGTGTTCTCTGGTGCAGGCACAGCTCCACTTCTTTCCTTGTTCCATTCCCTCAGACTCAGGGAGCCTGAGCTGCACCCAGGGAGAGCAACTGAGCCCTGTTGAGCCAGAGGTAGCTGGGCCAGGGAACCTAGTGGTTCCATAAAAGGCCCCAGGAAACCATTTCTGAAGGTGAAATCTCTGTCTTCAAACAGTTACTCTCTCTTCAATTAGTTAATCAGGATTCCCTGTGAACCTTGTGGTGGAAAAAGAGCCACTTGAGGAATACCAACCAAGACTGGCAGATAGTCAAAAGGCAGGAACACAAAATGCTTGTGCATTTAGGAAGGGCTTCTGGAGACAACTAAACATTTTGTAAGCTCATTAATTCTCACCCCAGGCTTCTTTGTTAGGTAGCAAAAAATTATGCACATTTTTAAACATAGAAACTTTTAGCAGGAAGGGAGAATTCTTACTTTGGAGTTCTTAGTAGAGTCAACTCATTTGGCAAAATTTGCCAAGCGTTGCTCTCTGATCCCACAGAGCATTACTATTCTGTTTTCACCGCTTCCTTTTGTTGAGCTTACCCTTTCTGAGGCCGGCAAAAATCGGGCCTCACTCATATAAGCTACAGGATACAGATTATGACATTGTGTTGGCTTCCTGGGATGCTATAGTGACAATTATTGGGCCATTTAAGCATAGAGTGTTTGACTGAATACAGAACTAGTGATTTTGTTTTTGAAGAACATGATGGCTCAGTGGTAATTTAATGGAAGACTCCAGTAGGCAAAACAACTGGCCCAAACTAGTAGTCATTCCGATTAATTTCTATATTAAGTTACCCAAACTAGTCCTCTCCACATTGTCTTATAATAATATTAATATTAGTAGTAGCAATAGTAATAATAATAAATACCCATGACTCTAAGGTATGGTCTGAATTGTTCTAGTCACAGAACTTTAACATGCCATTGAATTTAAAGAACACCAAATTTTCATTTATATTAAAATAGCAAAGAGTTCAATGGAAGCCATGTTCTACAAGTTGATAGCCATGATGGACTACATGGGCTCCAGGCCTCTTCAAATCCCTTGAAAAAAGCATAAAGATTTCACTCAGGAATTACACTATTTTTTCTGGAAGCAAATTAAATGCCCAACATGAAGAGACTAGTTGAAGAAATTATAAAGGTGCCACTTAATGGGATTATGGTTACAGAAGAACATACTGCATATTTGTTTATTTATTTATTTCTCGAAGTGGAATTGCGAAAAGAAAACAAACCAATTGGAATAAGGCACCATTTCCTGACCTTTTAAACTAGTCAGTGTATCTCTGGCCCAAATTCAGACACACCACCTAGAGGATGCTTGTATAGGAATAGGCTGAAACAAAGGTATTATAGCCATTTTAGTTTATTATTATTATTAATTACACATTATTCACTTTGTATCCCCACCATGAACTCCTCCCTTCTCCCGGTCCCATCTTCCCTCCTCCTCCACACATGCCCCTTTCCAAGTCCACTGGTAGGGGAGGTCTTCCTTTCCTTCCTTCTGATCTTCGTCTATCAGCTCTCACCAGGAGAGGTTGCATCCTCTTCTTCTGTGGCCTGGTAAGGCTGCTCCCCCATCAGGGTGAGTTGAACAAAGAGCAGGCCAATCAGTTCATGCCAGAGGCATTCCCTGTTCCCATTATTATGGAACCCACTTGGATACTGACCTGCCATGGGTTACACCTGTGCAGGGGATGTAAGTTTTCTCCTTGATGGTACTTGGTTGGAGTATCAGTTTCAGGAAAGACCCCTGTGTTCAGAATTTTTGGTTCTGTTGCTCTCCCTGTGGAGCCCCTGTCCTCTCCATATCTTACTATTTCCCACAACTTTCATATAATTCCATGCATTCTGCCCAACAGTTGGCCATTAGTCTCAGCATCTGCTTTTATATTGTGCAGGACATAGCCTTTCAGGGGCCCTCTGTGACAGGCTCCTGGCTTGTTTCCTATTTTCTTCCTCTGATGTCAATCTGCTTTGCCTTTCTGGCTGGAGATTGAGCATTTTAGCCACAGTCCTCCTTCTTGTTTAGTTTCTTTAGGTGTACAGGTTTTAGTAGGTTTATCCTATTTTATATGTCTATAGGAGTGAGTATGTACCATGTGTGTATTTCTGCTTCTGGGATAGCTCACTCATGATGATTCATTCCAGTTCTCACCATTTACCTGCAAATTTCATGATATCCTTGTTTTTTATTGCTGAGGAATATTCCATTGTGTAGATGTACCACAATATCTGTATCCATTTGTCAGTTGAGGGGAATCTTGGTTGTTTCCAGCTTCTGGCTATTACAAATAAAGCTGCTACAAACATGATTGAGCAAATTCACTTACTGTGTCCTTGAGCGTCTTTTGGATATATGCCTAGGAGTGTTATAGATGGATCTTGAGGAAGCACTATTTATAGTTTTCTGAGGAACCGCCAGATTGATTTCCACAGTGGATATACAAGTTTAGATTTCCACCAGCAGTGGAGGAGGGTTCCCCTTTCTCCACTCCAGCATGTTAACACTTGAATTTTTGATTTTGGCCATTCTGATGGGTGTAAGATGAAATCTCAGAGTCGTTTTGATTTGCATTTCCCTGATGGGTAATGCCATTGAGCATTTCTTTAAGTGTTTCTCTGCCATTCGACATTCCTCTATGGAGAATTTCCTGTTTAGCTGTTCCCCATATTTTAATTGGATTACTTGATTAGTTGCTTTTCAACTTCTGTAATTCTTTCTATATACTGGATATTAGCCCTCTGTCAGATAAAGGGTTGATGAAGATTCTTTCCCAATCTGTAGGCAGTCGTTTTGTTTTGATGACAGTGTCCTTTGCTTTACAGAAGGTTTTCAGTTTCATGAGGTCCCATTAATTAATTGTTGCTCTTAGAACTTGTGCTGTTTGTGATCTTTACAGGAAGTTGTCTCCTGTACCAATGAGTTCAAGACTCTTCTGCACTTTTTCTTCTAACTGATTTAATATGTCTGATTTTATGTTGAGGTCTTTGATACACTTGGACATCAGTTTTGTGCAGGGTGATAAGTATGGATCTACTTGGATTTTTCTACATCCATTTAGAGCAGCACCATTTGTTGAAGATACTATCATTTTTCCATTGTATGGTTTTGGCATCTTTGTCAAAATTCAGGTGTCCATAAGTGTATGAGTTTATTTCTGGTTTTTCTATTCAGTTCCATTGATCTACCATTCTGTTTTTATGCCAGTACAATGCAGTTTTTATTACTGCTGCTCTATAGTACAGCATGAGTTCAGGGATGGAGATACCTCCAGAAGATCTTTTATTATAGAGGATTGTTTTAGCAATTCTGGGTTTCTTGTTATTCCATACAAAGTTAAGAAATTTTCTTTCAAGATTTGTAAAGAATTGTGTTGGTAATTTGATGGGATTTGCATTGAATCTGTAGATTGCTTTTGGTAAGATGGCCATTTTTACTATGTTAATCCTGCCAGCATGGGAGATCTTTCCATTTTCTGATAGCTTCTTCTAATTCTTTCTTGAGAGACTTGAAATTTTTTTCATACAAGTCTTTGACTTCCTTGGGTTAGGGTCACACCAAGGTACTTTATGCCTTTTATGGCAATTGTGAAGGGTGTTGTTTCCCTAATTTCTTGCTCAGCCCTTTCATCTTTTGCATACAAGAAGGCTACTGATTTTTTTTTTGAGTTGATTTTATATCAGGCCATTTTGCTGAAAGTGTTTATCAGCTGTAGGAGTTCCATGTTGTTTTAGGGCACAGAGTTCAGGTTTTTGGTCGCTGTACCGAAAATGTTGTTTTGCAGCTCAGAAACAGTGTACTCCTGGAGCTGCCATCTTGTCCCGCCCCCAAAAATGCCACTATGGCTATTTTAAAAAGTGGTTTTACCAACATAGAAAAGTGATTATTATGTAGTAAATGAAAAGAAGCTATCCAAAAATGACGGAGAGCAGCTCTGCGAACGCCTTAAAGGAACAGATGGACTACTGTTCTGGTGGCAAGTAGCAAAGATTTATTGTCCAGCATCAGCATATATAGCTTAAAATTAGGCAAGCAAGTTCTTCTTTCTCACACAGGAGTCTTCTTTGATCCATCAGCCAACAATGACATAATTATTTAGAAAAAGGCCCTTCTGGGAAACTATCCAAGTCCAAGGACATTCTCAAGAAATAAAGAAATGTTTATAAATATTCCTGACTCCACAAGGCCGAATATTTAATCAACTATACTCCAGGTGGAACAAGGAAAACAGCCAACAGAACTTTGGGAGTTCTTCCAGGACACCCATCCCTTTCAGGAGGGGCAGCCCCTCGAACTTTCCCTTCAAAACCTTAGCTAACCCTTTCAGGCCAGCAGGGTAGGCCAAGCAGTTCTCCTCACAAAAATTATAGCATTTTCATTTTCCAAATCATTACCAAAAGACTTGAAAGGACATAATAAAAATGCTTCAACTATAGACAATTAAAATGTATAATTCAAAATAAATCTTTACAAAATATTATAGTTGTACCTGTGTAGACAACTGATTAAAGTCCATTAGCCATGAACTTTTTCACCCTTTGTGGACCTGCAGTATATTCCCACAATAGTTTTATTCATCCACATATGCTGAGTTTCTCAGTAACAAATACTAAGAGCCAAACCTGGCTGTCATCAGCAGAGACGGTAATACAAAACATTACATGGTTCTCAAAACTGACCAGAAATCTGGACACCCAGAGAGACAAAGATAAAAAACATAGGCCTAGGTCCTGAATAGAAAGAGATATCACCCCCAAATTCCACCATTATGCCAGTCCCTCCACACTCTAAAATCTGAGTTACACTCCATTCATCCACACTTAAAAATTGGCCATATATATCCCATACCAATGACAGCATTGGCCTATAGACAGAGACTGACAGCTTAAAACTAGTGTTAAAGGGATGCCAGTTGATTGATGCTTTCCCTTCTTTCCACTCTGGATAGCCCTGCAGTGGCTCCTCACCTCAGAGTCTATCCTCCAGACACTATCCATTGACTCTTTGACTCCTTTTTTTCTCACTATGGCCTGACATGGAGTAGTGGAGAAGATACATTCCTGCTAAGAAAGGGACCCATGACATAGATTGTCTTCAAACTGGGAAAGAGATTAAGACTCTGGCCAGCTTCATGTATGTCCGTGATATATCCTTCTATATTATATTTGTGAAAACTGTCACAAAATATGTGCCAAGACCTATAATATGGGTTTAGGGTTTGTTTTACTTATCAGTAGCTGCATAGCAAACACTCACAAACTCAGTGACCTAAGATCTATTATTAAACATATCTGTGGAGCAAGTCTCTTCTGACTTAGTAACTTCTATTGATAGAAAGAAACACAAGTCTAAAGTGACTCATGCAAAGGAACTCCTTTAATTAGAGGCTTACTCACAGTTTTATTTATGTATGTATTTATTTATTTATTTATTTATTTATTTATTTATTTTTATATCAATCACAGGTTAGGTACTTTGCATCCCAGGCTTAGCCTCCTCCCTCATTCCCTCCCACCTTCCCACTCCCTCCCTCATCTCCTTCCTCCCCGTACCCTCCAAGTTCACCAACAGTGGAGGACCTCCTCCCCTTCCATCCAACCCCAGCTCATCCTGTCTCCTCAAGGCTGGCTGCAATGTCCTCCCCTGGGATCTAGCCAGTCTGTCACTCCCGGGCTTGTATGGGGGAGGGTCAAAGAGTCAGCCAACAATATCATGACTGAAACAGTCCCTGTTTTCCTTACTAGGGTCTTCAGTCCAACAAGGAGCTATCATGGGCCCCATCTGAGCGGGGGTTCCAGGCCATATCCACACATGGTCCTTGATTGTAGAAACCGTCTCATACAAGACCCCTATGCCCTGCTCAGTTTGGTCTTTGTGGAGCTCTTGTTCTCCCCAAGTCTCAACAACCTCCCCCAGATCTATCATTACTTCTCACCGTCTGCCAAAGTCTTGATCGCGAATCTTAATATCTGCTATGATACATCACTACATTGACCCCCCCCGCCCCAGAGGTCCTCCTTGGCATTCTCCTGTCCTGTTGTTTGTTTTCTCCTCCACTCAATGTCCATCCCATTTGTTCATCAAAACAAGCATTGATCATACCAACCTGGGTCCTCCGTCCTGTATATCCTCTCTAGGTGTGTAGATTTCAGCTTGATCTTCCTATCCTATAGGTCTATATAAGTGAGTATATACCATATGTTTCTTTCTGCTTTTAAGATACCTCACTCAGGATGATAGTTTCCAGGTCCCACCATTTGCCTGCGAATTTCATGATTTCCTCCTTTTTAAATGCTGAGTAGTATTCCATTGTGTAAAAGTACCATAATTTCTATATCCATTCCTCAACTGAGG
>JAQQSO010003048.1:0-13887 GCA_028658305.1 Pachyuromys duprasi
TTTTCTTATCTATAACTACAGAAGGGTGTCTCTTAGAAACATTTTGTATCAGATCCGGGTCCGATAATAATTACAGCTCACAAGCTTTAGTTCCCATGGTTGGTTCCCATGGTTAGTTCCTTTTGTTAGGGCCAAGTTAAAAATTTTCCATCCTTACAAAAATATAAGCTATAAGACAACTAAGAGAAACATAGGTTACTAAGTTAGTCTGGTCTTTCATTACTGTTAGTAGGAATATCTTCTAATCTAACTCTGACAGCTCTGCTGTCTTACAAACTCTTGATGCCTTAAGGGTGTTACCCAGTCACTATCACCAAAATGTCTCTCAATTTTGCTCCTGACAGCTCTGCTGTCTTACAGGCTCCTTACACTGTCCTGCTAGAACTTGTAACACATCCTTGAGTTATTTCACTCTGGGGGGTAGGAGTAGTTTTACAAACAGCCTGCCTCACATGGGTCATTAATGTTAGCACATTCAAGGGCAACCCAGATTCTCACAGAGAGAAATGCTGATTATTTGTGTAGGAACTGACTCATGAAAGACCCTGGTCATGTGGCTCACAAGAGCTTCAACAGGGCAAAGAATGTGGCCCCATGCAGAAGCTGCCCTGGTGTGGGTCTCTGGCTGAGCTGCTCTCTCTGGTGCCTCTTCACTCCTACGTACATGCATAAAGAAGAGCTAAAGTTCCCCAAACACAGAAAACTGATAGAGCACTGAGGGTACTAATTACCCTGGTCTGATCAGTGCATGGTGTGTAAATGTGAGGTAGCCATTCCATTAGACCTGAGATGCTCACCTGCGTGCAAGTCATGCTGGCTCGCTATTCTTGTTGTTTTCAGCAGATACCTCCTGTTTTGCTCAGTTAAACCTCCTGTTTTGCTTGGTTAATTTTCCTGTTTTGCTTGGATATGTTTACTTGGAAACCTATATAAGTGGTTTACTCTGTAATAAAGATGGCACCTTGATCAGAATACTGTCTTGGCATCACTTCTCCCTGTTCTCTGTCTCTTTTAATTCCCAGCCCCTTGTGCAGGCGGTTACTATTGGTAGTCGCGGGCGACTACATAAATGTATTGTGATATCACACTGTCTACTATTGTAGGTTTCTATGGAGATATTACACTGTTGTATGTTTTTACTGAGACATCACACTATCTGCAGTTGTATGCACTAAGACATCACATTGTCTACTGTTATGTATATGTACTGGGACATCACAGTCTGCAGTTGTTTATATGTACTGGGACATCACATGCCTGACCTTGTGTGTCTGTACTAAAATATCACATGCCTACAGCTATACCATGCTGAGTATATCTGATCTCCTATGATCTTGGAAGCTAAGCAGGGTTGGGCTTCCTTAGAACTCAGAAAATAAAGCTGGCTGTATTACATTTGACCCCCAAAATGTGCAATTATTTTACATGTTAAAGCTAAAACATGTGTTTCAGTGACACCACCCACTGCCTGCAGGTGCAGTTAATACTCTTCAATGCTTTTGCAAATTTGTTGCAGGCCAATGTGCTGGCTTATTCTCTATCACCCGAAGCCACCCACAGTCAGCAATACCTTTACCACCCCCAGGATAAACCCTCCCCCTGCTCTTCTCCAGCCCCTGGGGCAGAGGCTGGAATCAGGCTTCCTCTCCCCTGGGGCACCCACCCCCCTCAGGGTCTTTCAGCCATCTGGTCAGCCCACCTTCTCACAAAGCACCCTCCCCCAACCCCCTTGCACAGCTTCTACAGGCTCCATGGGCAGTACATTCCAAATCCTTCTGTTAATATATTGTAGTATGAGGTATCTGTTTCACAAGGTGCTTGAGTTCTGGCTCTTATATTACCAAGTATGTCATGGTGACCCCAGAAAGTTTTACACACGAATGTAGAGTTGAGAGGGTGGTTAGATGTAGTTGCCCACGACTACCAATAGTCACCGCCTGCACAGGGGGCTGGGAATGAAAAGAGACAGAGAACACGAATAAGTGACACCAAGACAGCACTCCGATCAAGGTGCCATCTTTATTACAGAGTAAACCACTTACATAAGTTTCTAAGTAAACAGGAGCAAGCAAAACAGGAAAATTAACGAAGCAAAACAGGAGGTTTAACAGAGCAAAACAGGTTTAACTGAGCAAAACAGGAGGCTTAACTAAGCAAACAGGAGGTGTCTGCTGAAAACAACAAGAATAGTGAGCCAGCATGACTTGCACACAGGTGAGCATCTCAGGTCCAATGAAATGGCTACCTCAGTTAGAGGGAACTGGTTCTGCTTCCACCATGTGGGTTCTCTGGGGATTGAACTCAGGGAGTTATGTTTGGCAGCAACCACCTCTACCTACTGAGCCATCCTGCCATCCTGCCCAAACATTCTTTAAGTAGGAAGCTCCTCCCCTGTGGACTAACTAGGTGGGATAGCCCTCTCTTTTCCCAATTCTTTCCATTTTTTAGTAAAGAAAGTTCGTACACATTTAAGACAGAAATTCCCAGCCTGAAGTAAGACTGTTTTTCATAATTCTGAAAATGTCTGCTTACAGATAATCCATGTTCTAAAGCATTCCTGGTGTGTGGGTTTCGGGATCCACATTGGCTGATTGCAGTGAGGAGTCTTGGGAAAGATCTCAGAGCTGACTTGCACTGCAAGTGTAGCTCCTGCCTGACTTTTTGGTTTGTAATGATTTACTTTGTAACTTGTTAGATGCTGCAAAACAGGTGTTGCCTTGGCTGGTGGGCTGCCTTGTTTAGGCTCAGCTGGGTGGGCTGGGAGACAGGCCCAGACTCAGAACAGGCTGATTGGGTTTTGGCTTGCTGCCAGGGCAGAGTCCTCTTCAACTTGTAGGATAGAGTTGGCACAGGAGAAAGAAAAGAAGCAACAATTGAAAGGCTGAAGGGCATAGCAGACACAAAGATATGTGGAGGTATGATCCCTCATGGGGAGGAGCCACCGAGTGTGCATGGCAGAGGAGGTGGGGGTGGGGGATGCTGGGAGAGAGAGATCTTAACCATAGATCGGCCCTTCAGAGGAAGCCTGCACTCACCGAGTGGATGATGCCTTGAAGAACCTGGAAGCCATCATTCACAGAAAACACATGGTCCTTACTGTCTGCGATCTGAGCCAACTGAGAACAGACAGACACACAAACACTTGCAGAGATGTGTCAGGCATGAAAGATGTGGAAGACTATGGAAAGTTACTATGTGGGGGACAGGGCAGGCACATCAAACCAATGTTCTTAACCCTGAGGAGCCTGGAGCCTTCACCAGGCTCAGGGCCTCACTGAGGGGCCCCCAGAGGTATTGCACTAACCAGGGAACCCCTGGAGTAGGTGAAGGGTGACGCCAGCTCTGCATTTGCTTGAATCTTTTCCTTCTTGGGAGCAGAGGTAAGACTGGCCAGCTGGATGAACATAAGATTTGGGGTGAAGCAGTAGATTTGGGGACCACTGGCTTGTTTCTCATCCAAATATCTGCTGGTATATTTATCCAAATCAGACACACTGGGCTTCTCTCAGAGCAACTTGAGAACTAAACCCAGGCCTTGTTTTTACACCAAGTTGATGAAAGGTCCCATGAGGTCCATTGTGTCTTCCGCAGGAGATGTAGGACAAGGAGCAGCTGACCAGGGACCCCCAACATTCATAGTTCTGGGACTGCAGAGGCCTTGGCAGTTTTATTTTCATTGTTTTTACTGATTGCAAAAGTAACACACCAATTCTAAAACAAAGAAAATTTAGGAAAACTGTAAGAGCTAAAATGAAGGCAAACCAAGGCCTGTTCATAACAGACCTCTGCTTGTGTATTTGTAGGTGATCCTTATTGACACTGGGTATGTATAGACTGTCATATTTTTCAGTGCAAATATGTGTGTGTGTTCCCCTAAAAGTGGATAGGACTGTTCTCACTGCTTTGTAATCTTATTAATACTGTGCCACTAGAACAAAATGAGCAATGAGCCACACAGGAGCGCTCTTATTTAGGATGGTAGCAGGTTTCTACTTCCAGGCACACTTCTCCAACTAGTCTTACATTTTTGCATTGAAAACACGTTTTTAACAAGAAAAATGATTCATTTGAAAAAGAAACTTGTACTTGTCAAATTAAAATCTTTAGAAAGCATTCTAACTTAATTGAAACCTGTGTGTCGACACCTTGGTGACTTAATGTTACCACGAAAGCTAAACAAGAGAAATGTGCCCTGGTGGTCTGTGCTATGACCCCAAAACTTCAGCAGAAGATGTTGAATTATTCACACAGCCAGAAGTTTGTTCTTGTCCTAGAGAAACATCCAACTTAACGGGTAGGTATTCTGCAGCTGCCTCAGACATGCTGAATGTACTTGCTGCCTACTGCTCCTGAGCTCAGCATGTTTCCAAACAGAAGGAGAGCCGGGCCCATACCTGAGTTTCATTGAAATCCT
The DNA here is from genome assembly GCA_028658305.1 of Pachyuromys duprasi. NCBI lineage: Eukaryota > Metazoa > Chordata > Mammalia > Rodentia > Muridae > Pachyuromys > Pachyuromys duprasi. The sequence goes on from JAQQSO010003048.1 coordinate 4,415, forward strand.
TCGAGCCAACTCAGTAAATGATTGCACCAAGGTCTCAAGATCTGTTAGCCTGTGTTGAGGAGACAGAGGATGTTAAAGGGAGTCTTAGAGGCAGGTGTCGTCCTCTTGATTTCAAGACCAATGATGCCACCAATGATGCAGCGTTCCCCGAGCACCTACTGTGTGGCAGATGACGCAGTAAAGGAGCAATCTAGATCCCAAGGAGCCTGTGCTCCATCAAAGGCTTATGTAAAGCATGGGGACCAGAAGGTAGTGGTCAGTTTAGGAGGACCCCTGCCAAAGCGGGGCTTGAGTGACAGCTCTGGAAGGATGAAGGAGGAAGAGGAATGATTGATGTAGGGTAAACCACATCACACATGTAGGGAAAATGCTTACCATTGCTATTCCTGAAATAGGTTTTATTGACTTTTTTTTTCTGCTTGGGATGGCCACACAGTATTAGAAAGGAATATGGCTGTTGGTACCAGATGTGCCTGAGCGGATGCTTAGCTTCATTCTGTAAAATGTCCAGGGAATTAACTGTGGTCATCTGCGCAGAGCTCGCTGATAGCATGATACTTTTTTTTCTCTTTTATTTTTTATATTAATCACAGGTTATGTACTCTGTATCCCAACCATAGCCCTCTTCCTCATTCCCTCCCAATCCCACCATCCCTCCCTAGTGTGATACTTTAATAGTCAGCATCATTTATGAACCAGACCTTTCTCACAGCCACAGAGCAAAGCAGTCTAATGTTCAGTCCATGTTTGAATAGGTAGCCAGGAATTTCCCTACAGTAATCATTGAGAAGGCAATGGGCTGAAAAATACCCAGGTTTTGGCTGACTGATATTTGACTTATTAAAGGTATTTGATTTGCTTTGGTACTTCTTTTCCAGGTTCCCTGTGATCAGGATAGAAAGCAGGAACACATGGAATAGGCACCCCAAAATAATAAACACTAAGCACCAAGTGCCAATATGTGCATGCTGGTTTGGACCATATTTTCTTCCTCAATGAGGAAGTCAAACCCACTTCTTTCCCACAGTGACTTCTAGATGGGACAGAACTTGTCTTTCCTCCTGGATGTTGGGAATCTTTCCTGCTGTATTCAGAATGAAAAAAAAAAACTTTTAAGATACAGTGTAGCCCTGGCCTCATCTATATCCCCTCTGGGACTCCTGTCTTCTAGCTGGGCTTTGTGGGAGTGTCGTGGAGAAAGGGTTAGGCTCTTTATGTCTTCTCTGGGAACAGTTCCTTCTGTTAACGTCAGCATGCTGAGTCCCAAGTCTGTATGTGCCATACCTAAAATTGCTCCTGGCTAACATTGACTTTGAACCCCTCTCACTCATCATGTGCTTTATTTCCTTATTAGGGCTTTTTACTGTATTTGACGGTTCCTTGGTGACTGAATAAGCCACTTCCTATTTCACCACATAGTTTTAAGTTTAGAATACAGAAACATACTGCTCTCCAGATGGTCAGGGTATCTGTCATGTTAGTTTGTGTTTTCCATATCAGACATGTGCACATGGGAGAGAGAAGTAAGGAAAGCATTTAGTAGTAGTGCCCAGCAACTGTGCCTTGCTCTCTAGTGTGTCTCTACAGCGTAGCCAGTACAAGCTCAGAACAAACAAACACATCACTTCACACTTGTGGATAAAGCTCAATTTAAACTAAACAGTGGTCAAAAGCCCCAGGGAATTGTAATGATGCCATTAATGTCTTCCAGTATCTGCCCCATCCCCACTCCGTATCTTTTTCCTTCTGTGTAAATGGCTACCTGGGTCTGAGAGAGACTGTGTCTGTAATGAGACTTCAATATATCTAAGGGCTCATACACTGGGATATAGGTCACCTACCAGTGACTTCACCTCTGAAGAAAAATGACTCTCTCTCTCCAACTATCAGCTACCAATAGCTTCTGAGCTATGAGGTGAGGCCTTGGGAATCCCTCCTCCTGGGCGATAATGTTTGAGAGCATAAAGAAAAGGAAAGGAGGGCTGGAGAGATGGCCCGGCAGTTTAGAGTGTGCAGTGCTTTTTCAGGGGACGCTGGGCTGATTCCCAGCACCCACATCAGATGACTTACAACCAGCTGTGACTCAAGTGCCAAGTGAACTCAATGCCTTTGGCCTCTGAGGACACCCTCACTCACATGGTGGTTCACAACCACACAGAGTGGTGGAGTGGCATCTGGGGCCACATGGAGTCTTGCAGGGCATCTGACACTCTCTTTGTACTTCTACAGGCAACATAATGCACATACATATATGTGGGCAAAATTCTCATACACAGAACATAAATATTTTTGTAAAATCTTTTGAAAAGATTTTAAAGAAGGAATAAAAACTTAGAAAAGGGAAGGGAAGGAGAAATACAGAGAGCTACAAAGAGTGTTGCACGAGCTTCTGGTCAGCTTGCTTTCTTGGACTGAGGATCTGAACATTACCCTGGCAGACTAGTTCTTATGCACCTCAAGAAGCTCTTTCTCCTCAATTGCTTTAGTAGAAAAATATGAAGGAAAAAGGAAGAAAATTGCTACCAACATATTTTCCTTAAAATGGATATGACATTTTTAAGCTACTAAAGTAATAAAGTGCCTCAACAAAGTTGGAAAGTAGGAAGCAGTTTGCCACATGTGAGACGTGAACATTGACTTTAAAAATGAATTATTGTGATTATTTTTACATACGAAACACTTTCATGTTTTACCAAGAACAACTATTGTTTTGCCTGAATACAGAGCGGGGTCATGCCAGAGAAAGGCCCTGGTCTCTTCACACATGCCAGGCACACACCATGCACTCCCGGCCCTGGGATGCATGCTGGGTCCCATTTCTATACTGAGATACAGCGGCAGCTACTCACCTCTGTCTCTAAGTAGAAGAGGTCTCATGTAGCTCCCCATCTGTCAGTGTGATGATGACACTCGCTGTCCTATATCCTGCTCAAAACAGCAAAGACTCATCTGGAGCCACCAGAGGCTGCCCCACTACCCCCTGAGATTTTTATCTCTTCATAAGCGCAGTCCCTGAAAATGAAGATGGGGAGAATCACCAATCTTGTTTTTGTGTGTGGAAGCAACTCCAGCATGGAGAATGCCTTTGTAGGGTCAGACTTCTGGGTTTCTCAGCCACATCTCAACGTGTAGGCTGACCTGATGACACGGCCACTGAGCCGGTCAGTCACTGCAAACAGTTCCAGTGAGCAATGGTCACCGGGCCTGTGGCGAATTCCACACTTGGACTGTATTGGTCCTTCTTGAATGCCAGAACTGACCACACATGCCACACTTGAAAGACAGCTTGCTAAAAACATAACATTTATCAAAATTTGCAAGTTGACCAGAAAGTGTTATAGCTGTTGGAAAAAAAATTTACTGGAATTCTTCCAATATTATTTAGACTTCCAGTAACAGTACTCAAAATTGATTTCACTCAGCAAGTTTGAGGCCTAGCCTACTTGTTGCAATTGTTACAATCAAACAGGAAGTGGCTATTGGAGGAAAGTCCCCACAGTTGTATGGAGTCTCATCGAAGAGACTAGGGTGACATACTGGATGCTGTCCATGAGGGAGAATAATAACCGGAATAATGATGATCATTGTGTCTCTCTTTCTAAAGATATTGTTAAGCATACTTTAGGTATTCCTATTTAAGTGAAAGGATGTTTAAGCCAAACTTGATCTAAACCAACTGCAGGAACCCAGAGAAAGAGAATATAATTACATCTGACACAAAAACACAAGAGCTTACTAACCCAGCCAAACAGTTACTAATTTAACGAATTCGCCATGCAAAGCTATTCATGAGCACCAAGAAACCAGGAGAAGCCAGGAAAAGCCACCTCAAAGATGTGGCTGGGAGGCACTCATGCAAATGATGCTAAAGGGAACCACACAGTCAGCTTTGAAAGCAAAATAAATAAAGCACATGGAATCCACACCTCCCATACAAACAGGCAGGAGCAATTGGTGGCTGCCACCCTGTGCTCTTCCTCTGTTTGGTCTAGGTTGGGGCAGGAAGAGGAAGTGGGGCAGAGGATGGGAGAGGGCTGGAGTGGCATCAGAGGCCACATGGAGTCTTGCAGACTTCTCTCTCTGGAGGGTAAGATGCAGATTCCCACACTCATGTTTCTCTCTCTGCAGCAGTGCTTACTGAGAGCCCCAATCCCACACATAAACCACAAGTCTTTGGGAGGGGTCAGGATGGCCTTTCTCCTACTTCGGCTTCACGGTGGAGATGGAAATGCACACTTAAAAAAGGAAGAAGGAGCCTTCAGGTCAGAAGAGACTCTACCATTCCTGGGGAACATGATACAGAAAGCCCTGCTCAAAGATGCTGTCTTCACCTCTCTATAACTTCTCTGCGTGGATGCTATTCTCCCTGTATCAAAGAGATAAAACTTGGGCTCAAAAAGGGCAAGTCTCTGCTCTCAGAGACCAGAAGTTAAAGGTGCTGACTCAATTGCCACTGTGCACACTGGCTAGGAACTTTCACAGCCAGGCTCTGCTGAGTACAGGCAATACAACGCTTCCAAGAACTCCCATCTTATGACAGCTCTTCATTGCCACAGCTAAGGACACTGATCACAAAAAGCAGAAGGAACCTGTCCAAGGTCTCATGATTAGCTGGTGGCAAGGGTGAGATTCCACCCTAAGGCCCTACTATGATCTGCGCTGATAAGCTTTTTCTTCTGAATGGATGATCCAGTGCATGAAAACCTGTTCACCTTGGCAATTGTGTGGGTAGAAGTTCTAATGAAAACTATTAATCCTGGATGAAAACTGATGTGAGAGGAGGCCTGGACAGGGCTTAAGGGGGTGGATTACCAGGCTGTTGGAACATTTTAATGGTGCTGTGAAAGGGCCTGGCACAGGCCCCTGTGGTTGCTGCTCTCAGGTGGGCTACTCAACACCATGTCACTCAAACTTTGGGAAAGGCGCAGACTATTATCTGGTTGTCTCATCAGAACTCAGCCACAAAAACTGGTAGCCTACCAGTATCCCTGCCTGACTCATCAGCAAACTGTGTTGGTTCACCTTCACAACTATCTAGAAATGGATCCACATCCCAACCCGAGAGCACTAGGGGCTGTGCTACCATCCGACCTCATAAAGGCCACTGGGACAAGACCTGCCCCTCTGCCTCCTCTACCACACACTCTGGGTGAGGCTGCCGGAGTCTTCTTAAGATGAAGATCAAATCGTATCATTCTTGCCTCTGCCCAAGACCCTCTCATGACAAGTCACTGCCTCCCTCTCCAAGCTTACCTCTCACTAACTGCCTCCGCTGTTACAGCCTTAGTTTCACTGGTCTTCTAGGACTCCCGGCTTTGACAGACCCTCTGCATCAGCAAGCCTGACCTTTTCCTGGACCCAAGTCTATTTGGGTCCCTGCTATGTCTTCCAGTCTTGTGACTGGAATCTAACAGACATTCAATAGATTCTTGTGAGGTGGTGGGTAGAGGAGCAGTCCTGCTGTCAGTCATCTCGGGAAGAGAGGAGACTTCCTTGGCCACATAGGAAGGCCAGGCTGAAGTGGGCCTGGTCACTGGCCCTAGGACACACGTGGGCCCTTGTGGTGGATGGAAACCATTGTTTGTGCTATAGTTCTTCCATCACCTCCAGTATTTCAATATTTCATTAAAAGGCACAATTTCAACTGTGGTGTTCGTTTGTTGATGAGAGAAAAAATAACTCATGCTTTAGTAAAAGAGACAAAGATAAGAATGTTGTTCCCCAACAAGGCCACAAAAGGTGCAGAGATGGAGGCAGGCACCAGAAGCCACCTAGCAGAGCTCTGTCCAGTGGCTTGGCACTTCATGAGTTCCCAAAAGCAAAGGGAGGAATGGGAAATCAGAGTCTGTTCCTGAGCATACAGAGATGATAGCCCCCAGGATCCTTCAAAATAGCTGGGAGGAGTGGCAGCCGCGGAAGAAGACCATTTTCTGAAAATTAGATTGGGTGTTGAAATTAAATATACAACCCTAAGACACACAAACAAAGACATATCCTGGGAGTTTAAAGCAATACTGGGGGGGGGGCGGAATGCAAAGCAATGATGGTGACTACAATTCTTGACTTCAAACTATACTACAGAGCCATAGTGACAAATAGACAGGTTGGCCAATAGGATACAAGATTCAGAAATAAACCCTCACAGTACAGCCACCTGATTCATGACTATATTAAAAACAAAACCAAACAGCACACATTAGAGGGCTGGAGAAATGGCTCATTGGTTAAGAGGTTAAATTTTGGTTCTTAAATCTGACATCAGGTAGCTCAGGATCACCTATAACCTCAGCACAGGTGAATCTCATGCCCCCTTCTGGATTCTGAGGATAGCGGTATTCATGTGTGCATACTCCCCCAACTCCTGCATACATATGATTAAAAATAAAATAAATCCTTAAAAAATACACTGGAAATAGAAGACAGTCTATTTATAAATGATGCTGGAAAATGGGTTATTCACATGTAGAAGGATGTAGAAGGATGACATACATGTCTATGGTGGGACCTAAATACCCCTGGGAGACCTGAGAGAGACTCTCTGTTGTTCTTTTCTGGATAGGGGCCTTCCGAGTCCGACTTTTCAAATCCCTGATTCAATTCCCAGCAAACTACCCTTCCCAACTCTAACCAAAAAAGCATGTTTATGTAAACACGAAATTCCATCAGTGTAAAGCACTGTGGGGCCCAGTTGCCAGAACCCCTAATAACTCTCAATTGTGTTACTGTGGTGTTCAGGGTTATCATTATACAGTCTTTGCTCTTGGTTGAGAAAACACGTTCTATTAACTGTATAACTGGGGCTCCCTCCAGGCCAGAGATGCATCCTGTTTGGAGCCAGAGCCAAAATGAGCCTAGCTTTAATGCCACAGAAAAGTGAATTGAGGGCAGGAGGGGAGGGCATTGCAGGGGTGGGGAGAGCAGCCACAGACTCAGTTCCCTGTGACCCACTGTTCTGCCTGTAGCCAGCACCCCAGCAGCCAAGGGTCCCAGAGGCCCAAGCACAAACCTAGTCAGCATTCTTTCCCTTCCCACTTTGCTGTGGTCAGTGATGCACAGCAGTGTTTGGGGAGCTCCTTTCCAGGACAGAGGATTCTGTAGGGACTACCCTGTGGCCTGTTTGCCATGCCTGCCTGGCAGCTCATCCTCCAGCTCTGGACTCAGAAGTCACATCAATTTGCTTGTGGTACTGAGTAAGCTGGAGGTTTGCACACAATGTAGAAATTCTGAGACAATGATAGGAAGTCAGAGCCCTGGAATTAAATGAGAAAGGAAGAGGTAGTTTCTTTCTTCATACTGAGAGACTGAGAATGCAGTTCACAGACCACAGACTCTTTCTGCACATTCCTTAAGAATTCAAAGTCACAGGGTGGGGGTGGGGGGAGGCTGGGAGATGACTCAGTGGTTAAGAGCACTGGCTATCCTTCCAGAGGACCTGGGTTCAATTCCCAGCACCCACATGGCAGCTCACAGTTGTCCGTACCTTGAGTTCCAGGGGATCTGATACCTTCATACATGCAGGCAAAATACCAATGTGCATCAATTAAAAATAAATCATTAAAAATATGTTTTAAAAAAAGAATTCAAAGTCATATTTTGTTGAATATAAAACCGGTATGTTTACTGTAGAGAAATTTGGAAAATCGGAAGTTAAAACTCAGCTTCTGGAGAAGAATGCTATCCTAACAGTAAGTGTAAACACACACACACAGGGCTATTAGTTTTATTTTGCTCTGTTATGGCACTGGATCTAGTTACTTCGCTCAGGTTGGCCTTGGTCTCCCAAGTGTTGGCATCAAGCCTGACCTTGCTTCTTACAAAGGTGGACAGAATGTTTGGAAACATAATAGTGTAAGTATTATATCTTTCTCCTAAAATATCTTGTGAACGTGCACAATGTGCAATGGGTGTCCAGTACTCTGCATACTTCATGTCTTACTTAAATCCCATTGTTGGTAATTCTCAGCATTTTACTACAAGCAGCACTACCACAGGCACACAGTAAGGGGTTCCTTTTGAATGCTTTTTTTTTTTAAAGATAAAGACTCATTGAATGGAAAAGAAGACCCTTAGCTGTGCTAAAAGCACATGATGCTTTCTGCTGATGCATCTTCTTGTATGCACTACTCATATGGTGGCCACATGTGACTATTTAAACAAAATTAAAAAGTTCACATCCTCATTTCCATGGGGAACACATATGGCAGGTAGCTACTGTTCTGGGCAGCAGGAGCTCAGCACTTCCATCTTTCTAAAAAAAAATTCTACCATGCAGTTCAAGTCCACAAGACCACCAGTTCACACTGTCCCTAGCAAGACAGGATACGGATGACCAGTGCTGGACACTGTAATGCCTTAAAAAACTCTGCCAGCCTAATGTACACTATCCTCTTTGAGCCTTTTCATTTCTTTATTAACGACTCAGAATGCTATTGTTCTTTTATTAACTTTCACATATATTTTTCTTTGGAAATTAAGATGTTAGGCTATTTTCTGACTAGCTTTTCTGTACCAATATCAGTCTTCAGAGAGTAAATTAAGTTGCAGAACCTTTTGCAGCTTACTGTATTTCACTTATGCTAGTTTTCACCCCCTGAAGAACACAGTGCTCAGCTAGCCAAATCTCCCTCTATTCTTCTTCCTGGCTTTTGTGTTCCTGTCATTCTCTGTAAGATGCAAGCCTGAGGCTACACTGATATCCCTCACCATTTGCCAAAGAACATTAAAAAAAAAATAATGACCTCATCACACACTTATTTAAGTGCTCACAGGTACTTATATATTTTCCTACTTTGTCCACATACTCTTTGAATTTATCAAACTGTTTTCAATAATTTGCCTTCTAGTACATTTCAGTATTTCCTGAGAAATTATGTCTTCATTATTTTCCAAAAGAAAAAAATTATACCTTTTGACCTAGTCGTTCTCCTCTCAAAAATAATCCTGAGATGATTCTTTTGAATTCCATCACCTGAAGAAATTTCATTTATAAATTGGACTGAAAGTTCAGTTCAAATTATAAATTTGGTACAGATGTGGAACACCTGGTTATGTTCATAGCACCAGGACTGTCCTCTGGGGACATGGTGACTTTGCTTGTTCAAGTTTCCCCATGGGCCCCTTGGAACTTGTAAGGAGCCTGTAAGACAGCAGGGCTGTCAGGAGCAAAATTGAGAGACATTTTGGTGATAGTGACTGGGTAACGCCCTTGAGGCATCAAGAGTTTGTAAAACAGCAGAGCTGTCAGAGTTAGATTAGAAGATATTCCTACTAACAGTAATAAACATTTCTTTTAAGGCATTAAGTAGTAAAATTAAACAATACCAGTAGACTAACAGCCGGCATGTGTGACGTTTTAAAGTAAAGTATAGAAGTTAAGATAACGCCCTTAAGGCTAGGTAATGGAATTAGGTAATGCCAGCTGATTAACAGCTGATGCGTGTGGAGGTGTGATAAACCCTGCCCTAAAAAATGTA
>JAQQSO010003049.1:0-13887 GCA_028658305.1 Pachyuromys duprasi
GCACGGTTATTTACCCGTGACTTACAGCGACTGTATTTTCGCAACAAACACACTCGTGTCCAGGACTGTGACAATTCAGACAAAAACTTGTATGAGGATCGCAACGACCAGGCAAACGAAAATGAAAATGTAAAGAAGAGAATTTACTCCTGCAACGAGCATACCTTTCAGCAGAAAGTCGGATCCAATCCTTCCCGCGTGTCAGTTCTGAATCCTCCTCGAAGAGGGGTCTCCGCTGGTGCTCTGTTGATGTTTCTTCCCGGGTTTCGGCACCACTTGTTGCGCCCACCTCGCCAGCAAGGAAGACGCCACAACAGGATTCTTCTGAAGCACGCTTATTGGGGACACACCATGCTATTCAGCTGCGCAGCTAGTGGTAAAAGGCGGAAGACCCCGAGCTCCGGACTGACGCTGCTTAAATAGGACTTAAGACGGCGTGTACTTCCATGATTGGTCCATATCTCAAACCCTCATTAGCATAACCCCTGGCGGGCTATGCACATGCACACACGAGTTGTTTACCACTGCCATGTCCACGAAGAACCCGGAAACCAGCGCCATCTTGTAATGGAGACTGCCGGCTCCTGACAGTTTGGGTTTCACTGCTGTGAAGAGACATAATGACCAAGGCAACTCTTATAAACAGAAAGTTGGAGCTGATGTACAGTTTCCGAGGTTTAGGCCATGATCATCATGGGGGAAGCATGTAGGTATCCAGGCAGACATGGTGCTGAAGATGGAGCTGAGAGTTCTACATCTTGATCCAAAAGCAGCAGAAAGGAACCGTGTGGACAGAGCTTGAGCATAGGAGATATCAAAGCCTCCCCTCACAGCGGCACAACCTCTCCAACGAGGCCACACCTACTTCAGGAAGGCCACACCTCCTAATTGTGCCACTCCCCATGGGCCAAGCATTCAAACACATGAGTCTATGGGGGCCGTACTTCACCACATAAAGTTTATTTTTAAAAACCAACCCACAAATGATGAACAATTTTGGGCTGCTCTTCTAGGTTTTAAGTTAGGTTTCATATAACAAATCTTGAATTCCTATATCAAATATTATTGTGTTAATTATGTGCTAGATAGGAATGTAATAACACATCAGGGAACAACTGATATTCCCTGATTTGAAATTTTCCATTTATAAAAAGAGGTGAATTAAAGAAAAAGGAGGGCATGGGAAAATAATGGGAGGGGTTTAGTGAATGCAAATATGGAGGTTCTGAAGAACAATCTGTTTGGCGGAGGAGTAAAGTTGTGTAAGTATTGCCCTCAACACCATCGCTTCCATTCACTGGAATGTATGATCTCCATTTTCTGCAAGCTGCTACCATGACAATCTGTATTATGCACTCCTCTCCTTAGGGGAGTTTTCTTTCAGTCTCAAGTTTTCTTACTAAAGGGCATTTGAGGAAGCTACTTGAATGTCCCCTTTTGGCCTCTAATCCCAGAACTTGGGAGGCAGAGTAAGAGGCAAGCAGATCTCTACAAGTTCAAGACCAAACTGGTCTGCATAGTGAGTTCCATATCAGCCAGGGCTGCATAGTGAGATTCTGTCTCCACAGTAGATTTTTATTACTATTAACATTCCTTTCAGTAGGAAATTGCTTAGGATGTTTCTTCTACAATGACGTAATTTCCCGATTGACAAAAGGAGGCATGCAATTTTACACACCACCTCCTTTTGCCCTTCTTATTTGCTTTTCATCAGATCCCAAATCATCTTTTGCTTGCATTTGACCTCACTCTAAGAGCTGTTGGTAGTGGGCAGGGGCTGATGAGAAGTCACTGCCTCAGAAGGTCATGGGCTCTGGTTGAAACTTCATTTGGCCTGAGATCTGCTGAGGGTCTACACTAGACTTCTTGTATCACACCCTGTCTTTAGTTCAGTGGAGCTTTGGTCCTTTATTCTGCTTCCCAACCTGTGTCTATCTTGTTTGTCTGTCACTATTCTGGCTTTGATTTGTGTTCTTTCTTATTTCCTAGGCTTTGTTGACCCCTCATAAGGTGCTACGTGTCTTGTTGCCACCCAAAGCTAGAGAAAGAAAGTCTCCTACATCTTACTTATTGTATGCTTACAGAGGCTGATATGACATCAGGCAGTCTGGATAGCAATCTCTATTTTGGCAGGAGTAGAGCACCATTAGGCTTTTAGATTTTAGAAATTCTAGGAACCCGTACACTTCTGTGCCTCATTCAATCCAGCTATCTTTTATTTGACCCAGTTTTGAGCAAAAAACCCTGTGTACCAAGCACTGTGAAATGTAGCTAAGTCTCAACCACCCACTGTGTAAGAAAAATTTGCAGAGGTGGTAACTGTTCCTCTTTATTTGCACCACATCATTTACAGAATGTGTAAGACCACCTGTGGGTCCAGTCTTGTTTCATGCCTGTGTAGCTGTGCTTCTAGCCACTGAAGGCAGCTCTTCCACATAGGCAGCGGGAAAATGACCTTTCTTTCCGTTTAAAGAGCCGAACCACCATCCTTCTTCTTTCTTCTCATGTAGGGTCACAATGTCTCCTGCAAGGATGCACACTGAGTTAGACAGATGGTTCTGTGTGCCTTGAGCATGTGCTAAGTAAGTGTTGGTACGAGTTTTTAAGAACATTCTGTACCCGGGGAACTACTTGGTAACATCGCTTTCTGCATTTGATTCAAACGAAGCAAAATTTATTGAGCACTTTGCAGGAAATGGCCACAATACAGACAATGCTAAAATGAGTGAAATAATGAAGTACTGAGCTAAGAGTGTGCGTAAAAACAGAATCATGAGCGGTGCGCGGTGGCACACACCTGTGATCCCAATACTCTGGGAGGCAGTGGTAAGCAAATCTCTGTGAGTTCAAGGTCAACCTGGTCTACAAAGTGAGTCCAGGACAGCCAGGGCTACCCAGAGAAACCCTGTCTTGAAAACAACAACAACAAAAAAAACGAAAAAACCCAGAATCATGGTAGAATTGGATGGGTTGTCCACAAACTCTTTCTTGCTTGTCCATACCTTAAGGGTTATACATATTGTTGTCCTTGGTAGTCTAGAATACTTTACTAGAAGTGGTCTCTACTAATAGTTTTTTCTTAAAATTTTGATACCTATGTCACATCTGGTTTCAGTCTGAACTTTTGGCAGTTTCACATAGAAATCTAGACTCCATTCCTTAATTCAGGTGCTTTAATAAAGCACCAATTTGAAGATAATAATTTTAAGGAAATGATTAAAACCAAATTCCTAAAACAGTTCTTAGCTAAGTTTCTGTTGCCTTTTAGAAAAAGTCACCATGATCTTAATAAGTGTAAGCTTGGTGGGTGGCCCAGCATACTTTGATTTAGCCCTGGGCTTGAAAGAATTCTTTTTCTCTGGTCATGTTACTGTTTGTTTATGAATTGTTTCCCTAAAGTCTTATTCCTCAGAGGATGGTGCTGTTGAGAGATGACTGCATAATGAGGGTACTGACTTCATGAATGCATTTATATTGAATGGCCTCTTCAGAGATCTGTTTGCAGGAAGGTCCCTGAAGGGCCTGCGTTTGAAGGGCATCTCTTGTCCCTGATACCTTCCTCCCCACCTCCCACCTCCTGGCTACATAAGGAATGATGCAGGGAATGAAGCCAGGCATGGTGGCACATGCCTTTAATCCCAGCACTTGGGAGGCAGAGGCAGATGGATCTCTGAGTTCAAGGCCAGCCTGGTGTACAAAGAGTTCCAAGACAGCCAGGGCTACACAGAGAAACTCTGTCTCTAAAAACAAAACACACGAAAGAGAGAAAGGAAAGAAGGAAGGAAAAAGGATGGAAGGAAGAAAAAAAGGAAGCAAAGAAAGAAAGAAAGAAAGAAAAAAGAGATGGAATCATTTGCTTCAAAACCACCTATCTTGATTTTCTATTGTTCTGGAAGCCATTTCTTGGTATGGATAATAAGCTTTCTCTTATGGCACAATTCTTTTTCATGGGCACATTGATCAGTCTCTGCCTTATCTTGGACATCCAACTATAGATAACATGAAGACAGTGACGGCCAGACTCTTGTACTTCTTTAAGTACATTGATTTCTATAACTGACCAGGAAACACCTCCCTGAGAAATATTTCTGGCACAAACAGAGGGATCTGGTCCCCTAGCGTGGTTCTAAGTTCTTTTCTGGGATACAGGGAGACAAACATTAATCTGGGCATCAATGGACTCCGATTCTAGAACTTTCTATCACACTAAGGAAGACATCACTTTTCTGCAACTCGACCATCTGAAAGACAAAAAGGTCGAGCCATATCCTCAACGAACTTCCATGAGTGGCATTTTGCCTCATTGGAGCAGTGTGAATAAGGGCATGACTGAGTTCTGAGGTCAAATCCTATACTGCCCCTGCTTGCGATTTTAGTCAAAGTATCTACCTTTTCTATTTGCCAGTCTTCTCAGCTAAGAAGAATGACTGTGAACCACAACCAGCCACATTTAATGCTGTCCCGAAAAGACAGGATTTTTATCCACAGGAGGAATTTCAACATGAAAAACAACTAAAATATCCTTATCTTACCTTTTTCCAAATTCAACTCGTCATCTTGCCTGGCTTGAAATGTATACAAGGCCTTGCAAAGATGGTTGCCAACTTGGGACACAGCAGAGCCTAGAGTTTTGGATTAAATTGTAGTTAACATGATTACTTAGCAGGCAAAATTAAAACAGTCAGACTTCTTTGTTTAACACTATGGTGCATAGTTTAACTTTTAAAATTTTACTTAATATTTATTCCTTGGTTCAATAGCATCTGTAATATACTTAACATGTATATAAGCTATTATTATATAACAAAAACCCAGATTGTAACAGAGTAAATAATAATTCTGGAGGAAAGTTATCCTTATTATAACTAATAAAAACAATGGTAATTTAAAATTACTTGCTTTCCACTTGGACATAGCCAATATCATCAGGTAATGTTTGTGGTAGCTGCATTTTTTGTTTTTTTAAAACACAAGATTTGCCATTTGGGTAGAGGATAGGGAATATTTGGAGTATATATTTGTTGCTTAGGGAACTGTTTCTAAAAACAAGTCGCTGGTGACGTTTGAATAGATTGAGTGGTCCTCAATGCCTTTGGTTTTATTAAAGCTTTTTGGTACATTTCTAATGAAAAAAAAAAAACCCTGGAGATCTGAGATGATGGTATATGGTTGAGGGACAATGACCATGTGTGTATGTATGTATATATGTGTGTGCATGTGTGCGTTCGTAACCTCTCATATTATAAAATGATTTTCCCAGCCTACACTTAGTGATTACTTCCTACCTTTTTATTTCTTCTACATTTGAACACAAACCTACAGACGCTAACAAATTCATTGCTCTCAACCAAGAGGTAAATTTCTTTTTGGTAAATATAGGTGAATGTGGCTTAAAACTCATATTCAAGTATAGCGTTGTGCCTTACCCATAGGACACGGCCCATGGTTATTGTGGGCCTTGGGTTACCTGAAGGGGAAGAGCTTGGTGCTTTGCTTGCAGCTTTCTCCAATCTTTTCGTCAAAAGAGGCCGGGATATTTTCACATAAGTATGAGAGTGCTCCTGTTCAAATAGGTTTTTATAAACAGAAAGTAATTTTAAACAACTGCGTTATAAATATTCATAAAACATTGTTCTCTGTATGTCATTTCCTTGGGATTTGTGTGTGCATTTTTTTAATGGGGATGATGCATAAATAATCAAAACATTTCTAAGTCCTTCTGTGTTTAAGTTTTCTTGTTCTAAAGGCAAAATATTTTCAGAATGATATGATTACTGTATTTCATAGCCTGCATTTCCGTTTGGACCTATATGTCTGAGCCTATATGTCTGATAGAAACATTTGTAGCAATACTTTTGGAAGTTCAAGTTGAATGGGCCCCCCACAAAATGATTGAGGCCATTTTAGAGCTTATATCTCTCTTCAGAAAGAGTACTGTCCCTTCAGCACCAGGTATTTGGGTTAAGTTCCCCCCTTCTGAACAGCAATAAAGCTAGCTACAAGCAACAGCTGTCTACATACAATTTCCAGAGAATATAGCATTACACAGATACCTGTGTGTACCGTGGGGCTTAAAATTGTATTTGCATTATCCACATTACATACTGTGCTAGACTGTGCACTGTGGGGTTCATTTCCACTGTGCTAAGAAGAACCTGATGCATATCATAAGATCTTATAATTTAGGTCTGTAGGAATAACCAAGTTTCAAGTTAGTAGAAATTTTTACAACACAGTGTAAAGCTAAAGTTAAGGTATGAAGAGAGAGAGAGAAGAAATCCTGTTTTTTCTCACTTGCGTGGTTTGGTCTCATTTCAAAGGAGGAGTTCAGTTGTGTTTATCTTTCGGTGTGCTTAAAAGGAGCAAAAGTAAGCTTATCTCTATTGTGGCAGTAAGAACCTGGGGCATATGGTGCCCAAGTTATGGTGGGCTTTCTGCCTTGACGTCCTTCTAAGCCCTCCCACTCTACCTGGCAAGCCCCGTCAAGACATCCAGCGATCGCAGCGTTACCTTTTCTTTCCACTTGAAAATGCAGGTGCTACAGGGGTGGCAAGGCATTGGCCTTTGCTCCAGCTCTGCTAACACCGACGACAGTTTGTAGGAGTTTGCTTGCAAAAGGTCTAGTTTCAAGCGGTTCTGTGGACACATCATATGGCCGTGTGATGAGATTTCAAGAGAACAAGGCACAGCTGGGTGAATAAAGGAATCTTAGGGTACCGTTCAAAGGGAAAGAGCTCTAGAAACATACACTCGGCTCACACACAGATATACACGAGAGTTCACTGGAAGGATAAGACCCTCGACACAAATGTAGAGGGAAGGCCTTGGTGTGTCTACTTGTAATTACAGCAAAGAAAAGCAGTTGGATAAGCTCCTAGGTGGTTTGTGATAATGAACAACCATTTTTCTGGAGGAATGAGAAAAGAAATAAGCGTTGACTAAGGAAGGTCCTCTCAGCCATGAGACAGTGTTTTACAATCAGTGTTTGTACAATCAGCAGTATCTACCAAAATGCAGGGGAGTTGCTTTTATTTGAAGAGGCACATCTTATATTAGTAAGAAAAAAGTAACACTGCTACTCAAAACTGGAAACAATATTCAAGTAATATTTCAGGGTATTTCAGTATAACAAGGAGTAATGCTAAGTTTCCTTATCTCTTCCCGTCTGGCTTTGACCTTGAGCTAAAACTTAATAATTATTTCTTCTTTGGTTGTGTTCAGTTAGGAGCAATCACAGTACAGAACGACATTGGGAGGGTCTTCTGCGGCCTCAACCCTCCTTTTCCATCTCTCTTTTCTATTTCTCCGGCACAGCACGTGAAACCCTCCTGTCCCAACTAGACAGTCACATTCTGCAGCAAGAGCCCCTAATCCTCAGCACAGCTAACTCCACCTTGGAACAGGCTCACCTAAAATGAAAGCCAAATGTCCCATACCTCTGGTGGTAAGCCCCAGCTCTGGTGCATTTAAAGCATCAGAGAGTGTGCTTAGGGAGTTCTCTCGGGAGCAGTTCTCAGAATCTGCAGCTATCATCTGCTCTGAATGCCTCTTTGCCAACATTCTTGAGTCAAATGTGGCACTTCAGGGTCCAGGAGACAATGCAACTGGAAAGAATTTAAATGATGGCAATCTTCCCCTCCAAGAACCCTTTCCCTGGATACAACAAAAATCCATCAGTACCACCAGTGTCCCTCCTCACAGAGGCGAAGGTCATCTAAGGGAGTTCCATGGCATTTGGCATCCACTGAATGAAAGTGTTGTTCCTGTTCATGGGCATCATGAGTTCAGGGACTAACTCTTCCCTTTTCTTCTATGTGAGTCAGCTTAGTTTTTGAGCAAATGGTGCTAATACACGTTTGCTGCCGGCCGTGACAGCAGAACTCCATGCAAAGAGAAGCAGGGAAAGCGGTGCCATGCTTTTAATGGCTTTATTTGGGTAAATGTCATTCACATTGAATTAGTTCTTTGATCATTTTGTGCCATCACAGAAAATATCTCACACTGTATTTTATGATTTCCTGTAAGTTAACCCATCTCATTGCAGTAGGATTTCATATCTCTGTTCCCAAGTAGACACATTGAGACCTTTCTTTTCAGAGAAAGTATTAGGTTCATTTCTGCAACAGCCTTCCCATGAAAGGAAATCTATACTAAAAAGATAGAATGGATTATAGCCAGCTGTATTTGCTGGCTTTCAGCGAGCCACTGTTGAACTCCCAAGTTGGGCAGGATTATGAGATACCTGCTTCCTCAGAGGAATTAGGTTATATAAGGAAAGTTCTTTTGGATTTCAAAATGTTACTAACAATGCCTTGCATGTGTTGACTAACATGGACCCATTTCTCACCATTCAAACCGCAGCACAGTCCCTCTCCCGGCGCCTTTCCACTCCCGCTTAAATTCCTCCAAAAATTCGCCTCTAAAATAGCTCCCTAAATAACCGTCTGAACATCCTCACTTAGCCCGGCAGACCTAAGACATGCGTGCTCAGAATCTTACATTTGCTTATACAGGGCAAAATCACTTGGTGCAAAGAATGTTTCAAAACAGAGAGAGGGTGTTCCCTTAAAATTTTTCTGGACATCATACTGAAAATGAGAAACAAAACGGCTCTGTGGGTATACTTTGCTATCATCATTAAAGGCAAATAATCGAGTCGAACAAGATGTCCATCAGTTTTTGACTCCTTCTCTGAGCACCGTGGTGGTATTTTCTGGACAATGAGGACAATGATGCATCCTCAGAAAGCTCCATAGTTAACATTCCAACTTTGCACATGAGAATACTAATATCCCAGGTTTCTATGACCAGCAAAGCTAAAGCATAAGATCAGCTTCTTTGAATGGCAACCCGGTGATTTTGGTCACTTGGCAGGGTTAAAGTGCCTCTGATTTCACTAAAGAATGCATCTATTCCACCATATAAACCAACTGAAAAGAAACAAAACACACGATCATCTCCTTAGATGCTGAGAAAGCATTTTATAAAATCCAATACCCTTTCATGTTTAAAGTCTTGGAGAAATTAGGGACACAAGGCACATACCTAAACATAGTAAAGACAATATACAGCAAGCCTATAGCCAACAACAAAATAAATGGAGAGAAACCTGAATCAATTCCACTGAAATCAGGGACAAGGCAAGGCTACTCACTCTCTCCATATCTCTTCAACATAGTATTTGAAGTTCTAGCTAGAGCAATAAGACATCTAAAGGCGATCAAGGGGATTCAAATTAGAAAAGAAGTCCAAGGATCACTATTTGCAGATTATATGATAGTATACATGAGTGACCTCAAAAATTCTACCAGGGAACTTCTACAGCTGATAAACACCTTCAGCAAAGTGGCTGGATACAAAATTAACTCAAAAAACAACCAGTACTCCTCCTGCATACAAAAGACAAATGGGCTGAGAAAGAAAGTAGGGAAGCAATACCCTTCACAATAGCAAAAAACAAAAACAAAAAACAAAATAAAACAACAAAACAAAACCATAAAGTATCTTGGTGTAACTCTAACCAAGCAAGTCAAAGACTTGTATGAAAAAAGCTTCAAGTCTCTGAAGAAAGAAATTGCAGAACATATCAGAAGATGGAAAACTCTCCCATGCTCTTGACTCAGTAGGATTAATATAGTAAATATGGCCATCTTACCAAAAGCAATCTACAGATTCAATGCAATTCCTATCAAATTACCAACACAATTCTTTACAGACCTTGGAAGAAAAACTCTCAATTTCATATGGAAAAAAAAAAACCAGAAGAGCTAAAACAATCCTCTACAATAAAAGATCTTCTGGAGGTATCTACATCCCTGATCTCAAGCTTTACTATAGAGCAACAGTATTAAAAACAGCAGGGTACTGGCATAGAAACAGACCAGGAATCAATGGAATCAAATCAAAGATCCAGAAATAAACCCACACACCTACAGACACCTGATATTTGACAAAGATGCCAAAACCATTCAATGGAAAAAAAGACAGCATCTTCAACAAATGGTGCTGGTCTAACTGGATGTCTACATGTAGAAAAATGCGAATAGATTCATTTTTTCACCCTGCACAAAACTAAAGTACAAGTGGATCAAAGACCTCAACTTAAAACCAGACACACCGAACTTGTCAGAAGAAAAAGTGGGGAAGAGCCTCACACTCATTGGCACAGGAGACAACTTCCAAAACAGAACACCAACAGCTCAGGCTCTAAGATCAATGGGACCTCATGAAACTGAAAACCTTCTGTAAAGCAAAGGACACTGTCAACAGAAGAAAACAACAGCCTACAGACTGGGAAAAGATCTTCACCAACCCTGTATCTGACAGAGGGCTGATATCCAGGATATATAAAGAACTCAAGAAATTAGACACCAACAAACCAAATAATCCAATTTACAAATGGGGTACAGAGCTAACCAGAGAATTCTCAACAGGAATATCGAATGGTGGAGAAACACCTAAAGAAATGCTCAACATCCTTAGTCATCAGGAAAATACAAATCAGAACAACTCTGAGATTCCATCTTACACCTATCAGAATAGCTATGATTAAAAACTCAAGTGACAAAACATGCTGGAGAGGATGTGGAGAAAGGGGAACCCTCCTCCATTGCTGGTGGGAGCACAAACTTGTACAACCACTTTGGAAATCAATCTGGTGCTTTCTCAGAAAATTGGGAATAGCGCTACCTCAAGATCCAGCTATACCACTCCTGGGCATATATCCAAAAGATGCCCGACCATTCAAAAAGGACATTTGCTCAGCTATGTTCACAGCAGCTTTATTTGTATTAGCCAGAACCTGGAAACAACTCACATGTCCCTCAACAGAGGAATTAATACAGAAATTGTGGCACATTTACACAATGGAATATTATTCAGCTATTAAAAACAAGGAAATCATGACATTTGCAAGGAAATGTATGGAACTAGAAAAGATCATCCTGAGTGAGGTAACCCAGAAACAGAAATACAGGCATGGCATACATTCACTGATAAGCGGATATTAGCCGTATAATATAAGATAGCCATACTAAAATCTACAGACCTAAAGAAGCTAAACACCAAGGAGGACCCTAGGAAGGATGCTTAAATCTCATTCAGAATGGCAAACAGGATAGACACCAGGAGTGATGGAAGAGAGGGAACAGCAAGGGAGCCTACTGTAGAAGGTCCTCTGAATGGCTCCACTCAACAGGGGATCGAAGCAGATGCTGAGACCCACAGGCAAACTTTTGCTGGGCAGAGTGCAGGGAGTCCTATGGAATACAGGGAGGAGGGGATAGAAGGACATGGAGGGGACAGGAGCCCCACAAGGATCCCAACAAAGCTAAAAACTCTGAGCCCAGGGGGTCCTGCAAAGACTGATGCACCAACCAAGGACCATGCAAGGAGAAGACCTAGACCCCCTGCTCAGATGTAGCCGATTGGCAACTCAGTCTTCATGTGGGTGCCCAAGTAAGGGGAGCAGGGTCTGCCTCTGCCATGAACTTGGTTGCCTGCTCTTTGATTACTTACCAGGCCACATAGGAAGAGGATTCAGGCAGTCATGATGAGACTTGATAAGCTACCGGTAGATGGCAGAGGAGGAGAACTACCCCTTTTGGTGGACTAGGGGATGGGGATGGGGGAAGGGGGAAGGGGAGGGAGGGGGAGACTGGGAGGAGTTGAGGAAGGATGCTTCGATTGGAATATATAATGAATAAATTGTAAAAAAAAAAAAGCATCTATTTTGTCGGATTCTATTTAGAACACAGTTGTGTCTCTTTTCAAGAAAGATAGCATTTCTAGGTGGCAGGAGTTTTCCACGTCCCTCAAGCTGCCCGTGCCCGTGGAGGAGCTGGCAGTCTTGGCTTGTCACTCAGTTGTTCTGAATCAGGTGGAAGGAGCAGCAAACAGGGTAAGTGGGCTGGAAAGTAGATCTTCTAAAAATAACCGTGTCATCATGAAATGCACTCCGCAAATATTTACCTCGTCCATTAAGGCCTCCACATCTTTTTGGCTTTTGGCATCAGAGAAAGAGGAGGTGCTGGAGAGGGTACGAAGCTTTTGTTCCAGGCCTGAAAATAAACACGCATTCTAGTCACCTTTCACCCAGTTCTAAAGGGTCAGAGCAGGGGTCAGTTATCTTCAAAGAGATCCTGAAGGCTAGAAGTGATACCCGAAGGACTTCTGAATTACCAGGGGAGCTTCTCTATGTAGCTCTACCCAATGGATATGATAAGAGAACATACAGTTCATTTACTGCTGCCTTCATCTGAGGAAATCTGAGAAATGCTGGTGTCCTAAAGGATCTGACTGAATTTTTCAAGCTAGGAGTTTGAATTTCCTTCAGCCCCTTCCAATATTCCTCACCTTTACACAGTTATGCTAGGCTCTTCCTCCTTATTCTTTCTACCTCTCTGGGGTCCTAGTTCTGTCCAAATGAAATCCTGTGGTCCACACCAAGAAGCTGGGCACTGGCTCGCAAATGTGCGGTGCTTTGTTGTCTGTCCTGCTTTGGAATCATTTCACATGCTAACTGAACTCACTCCTCAGTATGGAATTTAACATGAGTAACGGTTGTGTCATTTCAAAAACTAGCAAACAGACAGAAACAAAAGCCCCAAACCACGTGTAAATCGCATATTGTCTCATCCCAGCCAAACAAGAAAATGGTACATCTGAAGCACAGCAGTGGGCTACTTATATAGTCCCCATAAATGGATGAAAGCGTCACTTTACACGGTTTCTTTTTGTTTATTTATTTATTTTGATTTTTTTTTTTGAGATGGGGTCTCACTCTATCCCAGGCTGGCCTCCACGTCACCATGAAGCCCAGCTTGGATTTCAGCTCACAGCAGTCCTTCCTGTCTCAGCTTCCTGAGTGCAGGGATTTCGTGTGTGTGTGCCCATGTGTGTAAGACATGTTGACACATGGGCCACAGAGCACTTGTGGAGGTCAGAGGACACCTTGGTGGAGCCCTCCCCTTCCCCTTTATGTGGGTTCTGGGGACCCAGCTTGCATTATCAGGTTTTCAAGGCAAGCGCCCTTACTCACTGAGCCAACCCACCAGCCACACATCTGACTTGATTTCTTTTTCCTTTTATTCAGCACAACTTAGATTTAAGGTACGGTTCTTTGGAGGCTCCCTGCCCTACTCCATAAAGGCAGATGAACCCTAACTCCAAGCCAAGCTTCCAAGTGTGACTTAAGATGCTTCCCTTTCCCCAACATCTAAAGGCTTTATCAGGAGACAGGCGTGGTTCAAGCGTGACTGGAGAATGGTTCAGTGCAAGGCCAGCTGATCTGCTCTGTATTTGAGACCCAGGCCAGCCACGGTTCTGTGAAGTGAGAATCACGCACCTTCTTTGTCTTTTGAGGCCTTTTCAATGTCTCTTTGCAGTCTCAACAGTTTGGGCTTTATTAAAGACTTCCGTCTCTCTTTATCCATTGTATTCCTTGGATCTTCTTCCTTTAGAAGGAAAAAAAAAGGACATTTAATAACAAGAAAAAAGGAGAGTTTTTACTCCTAGGTTTTCTGAGACTCTCTCTCATTATATTTGGTGGTTTTAGCTTTACCAAAGGGGGCAAGATTGAAAGATGAAGATAATCCTTTGTTCACACACATTGTTCCACCTGCATTAAGCATGATTGATAAGGAGACATCTCCTTCGTAATTCATCAGTGCACAGCTGAGCATTTCATTTCATAAAACAAATTTTTCTTGGAGGAAAAAATTTTCTATAGTGACTTCAGTTTTCTTGATAAATAGAGTATTTATAGGATCCTTCATGTTTCATGACATAATTGATATTGATTCGAGCTCAAGTCTTTTAATCATCCACTGTAGGACCCTGTGTGCGCCTCGGGTTAAGACTGCCCTGGGAGTGGAACAGATGTTTACT
>JAQQSO010003050.1:0-13885 GCA_028658305.1 Pachyuromys duprasi
ATTTCTTCTCCATTTCTTTGAGGGCCTTGTTCATTTCCTCTTTTTGTCTCTCCTCTTGTTCCTCCAATATCTGCATAATCAAAGCTTTAACATAATTTTCCTGTGTCTCCACTGAATTAAAAACTCCACTGCTTTTGGGTGTTTCCGGTGGGGCCATGGTGTCCTGATTTTTGTTGGGTGAGTTCTTTCACCGTTTTCTGGGCATTTGTTTATATATAATCAGGGGGCTGTTTGTGCTTTAAGGCTGTACTTCAGTCTGAATCTGTCAATCTCTTGTGTCAGGAGTATTCTCTAAGAAGATTCAGGAGTTCTGGTGGTTTGTTGGTGTGTGTTGTGTTTCTTTTGAACTCCGTTGTGGGCTTTGTGTACCCGGCTACGTGCTCTGTGCTAGAAGCTTTGAGCACTGCAGGCTGGTCACCCCTCTGGTCAGGAATCTTTACTCCTCACTCTGTGCTAGAGTCCGAGTGTCCAGGTTTGAGATGTCAGCTGGGGGCTGTGCACTCCGCCCTGGGCTTGCTGCTAAGGGCTCTCCCCTGGAATGGAGATTTGGCGCCTCCTTCTGGGCCAGGGGCTGTGCACCGCGGTGTGAGATGATATTTGGGGCACACACAGTGGGTTTGGGTTGGTGTGCATCTGCTGTATGCAGGGCTGTCTGAAATGGTGCCAGAGGCCTTCTCTGTCTGGCCCGTGGACAGACACCTGAACTGAGGTTTTTGCTGGCGGATGCGTGCAGCTTTCGCCCTCAGTGTGCTGTTTGTTCAAGACTGAATCAATTTTCTTTAATTGTGTATCTACTCTACTCCAAAGAAAGCTCCATACCCAGGAGTAGTGGATATAAACTGGAATTGTTAGGGACAGAGAGAAGGAGGAAAAGAGGGACAGCCTGGAGGTAGAAATGATGGAGGGAGAGACAGAGAGAAGGATGGAAAGAGGAAGAGAAAGAGCATGGATATTGCATGAGCGAGGTAGGGAAGTATGGGACATCTAAGAGAACTTGAGGGATAGGAGTAAATATGACCCATGAATCGTCCTTGGTTGGAATATCAGTCTCAGTAAAGACCCCTGAGCTTAGTTCTTTTGGTTCTGTTGCTCTCCTTGTGGTGCTCCTGTCCCCTCCACATCTTTCTGTCTCCTCCTCCTTTCATAAGAGTCTGTGCACTGTGCCCAAGTTTGGCCTTGTGCCTCAGCATCTGCTTTGATGCTCTGCTGGGTAGTCTTTCCAAGGCACTGTGTGGTAGGCTCCTGTCCTCTTCCCTGTTTTCTTCCTCTTTAGATGTCTCTCCCATTTGTCTTCCTGTTCCGATGTCTATCCTATTTGAGCATCTTACCCAGGGTCCTCCTCCTTTTTAGCTTCTTTAGGTGTACAGATTTTAGTATGTTTATCCTATATTATATGTCTATATCCTCTTATGACTTAGTATATACCATGTGTGTCTTTCAGCTTCTGGGATACCTCACTCAGGAGGATCTTTTCTAGTTCCCACCATTTGCCTGCAAATTTCATGATTTCTTTGTTTTTAATTGCTGAGTAATATTCCATTGTGTAAAAGTACCTCAAGCAGCAGGACAAGAGCCTACCACAGAGGGCTTCGGAAAGGCTCTACCTAGCAGTGTATCAAAGCAAATATTAAGACACATAACCAACCTTTTGGCAGAGTGCAGGGAATCATATGAAAGAAGGAGGAGTTAGTATGACCTGGAGAGGACAGGTGCTCCACAAGAACCAAATATATCAGGGTACCGGGGTCTTTTATGAGACTATTTCTCCAATCAAGGACCATGTATGGATATAACCTAGAACCCCTGCTTGAACGTAGCAAATGGTAGCTCAATATCCAAGTGGGTACTCTAGTAAGGGGAACAGGGTCTATTTTGGACATGAACTCAGTGGCTGGCTCTTCGACTTTCCTGCCCCCCGAGGGAGGAGCAGCCTTGCTAGGCCGCAGAAGAGGACATTGCAGCCATTCCTGAAGAGACCTGATAAGCTAAAGGTAGATGGAAGGAGAGTGGGTCCTTCCCTATCAGTGGACTTGGAAAGGGCAGGGAGGAGATGAGGGAGGGATGGCGGGATAGGGAGGGAATGTGGGAGGGGGCTACGGCTGGGATACAAAGTACATAACCTGTGATTAATATAAATAAAAATATTAAAAAAAGAAATAATAAAAAAGCAGAGGTTTTGGAGCCCAATCCAAACAAGCACATCTACAGAATAATTCCCTCTTTAAGGCTTAGTGAACACTGTGGAAGAGGAGGTGAGAAGAACCAAGGATTGGGATTTTTTAAAATAATTTGTCTCCTAGTAAAGTCAGAACTGAACTATCAAAATCTCACCAATACAAGAACCTAAAGAAGGAATTAACAAGGACACCAATAATAAACATCCCAATGTTTAAAATAAACAGGGCCTCAACATTACACAAGCAACTGCAGGCAGTTGCGGAATGCTAAGAGTAGAAGTATTTTTCAGGAGAAAAGACAGCAATTGGCTATTCAACATCAAACTGTTTTCTTGAACATGCTTTTGCCATATATTTACTCACATCAAACAGAGCAGAACACTGTTAGAGAACAGTGCCTAGGAGGACGTAATGGTGATAAACCTGGACAAATGTCTTTGAGGCTTTAGAACTGTTTTCTGAGAGGAATGTTGAAGGGTTTGGACTTCAAGATAGAGAAATGAAATGTGGTCAATGGGTATTAACTGGGGATTTGAGTAGAGGTTGATGTATGAGAATACCAAAAATAATGCTAACGGTAGAGGCCAATATCATGAGTTTTCAAAGGGAAGCAAATGCTGTATAAGAACCTGGTGTTAGGGACATTCACTTATGTCATGTCGATGACTCTGTCCTCAGTCTGCTGTGCAGAGTGTTTTAATGATGCTGAAGCCAAATGTAATGTCTAATTTCTTCAGTAATAGAAGCTTCACGTCAGACTGGAGTTCAGCATGTGCCGTTATTGGCATTCACTATCATCGGGTCTAAGAGTCAGAGGGAGTGATGAAGCAGAAAGTTTTAAAAGGGGATGGTGTTAGGAGTAAAGTGATGTTATACATAAAGACTTAGAAAAGAGAGCTATGAAAGTAATTAAAATTGTTAGAGAGCTCAGTCTCCAGTTAAATTCAACCTGTTGCTTTGTACCGGTTTTGGCATAGATTAATCAAGAATACTAATTTGTAAAATTCACAATCACTTCAAAAGAGCCTGGTATGGATGCCAGAGCAACTGTTTCCTCATAAATTTTTATATTACCACGATGTTTGTTTTCATGGATTCAAACCACAAATCATATAGAGGCTGTTAAAGATGTGGTCTAAGTGAATCAAACTGGTAGAATAGCTTAGTAGAATTCTTCAGGCAATGCTGGAAGTATGTACCAAGATTTCTGTGAGCTTTGAGGCGAGATAATATGTGGCAAGATCACAATACATACAAGGGAAAAAAATCAAAGACTTTATGTGAATACATGAAAGTAAAATTCTAGTTGGAAGTGAAATCCTGGCATGTGGGAGATGCTAGGATTCTGGGAAATCCACCAAGAAAACTTTATAAACACAATGAATTGTACAAGATTGTAACTGTATGTCACAGGCAACAAAGCTGTAGGGCTGGTGCACAGACAGTTCCATCAAAAGCCTCAGAAAATGCATAAGCGTGAAATTGGTTGTTTGGCCTCCTGGGTTTCAATATTTCTTTAATCCTATCTTTGCTGTCACTGCATTTTAGCCTTTTGAAATTATGCTGTTTATTCATTTATTTATGTATTCGTTTGTTTGTTTATTTTGAACTGAGATAGTAGAGTGGCACCTAGGATCTCATGAATGCTAGTTGGGTGGTCTATGACTGGGGTGCTTTCATAGGCAAAATAGTTATTGTATAGCCATTCTATATTGTAAATGAAAATATACTTTTCAATTTTTCATAGTGTCACAGCTAAAAGGATATTTTGATTCTAAAAGAATTTGAAATTTAGATTTGGGGGAGATCTGAAAATATTAAATAATGTGAGGGTTTATAGAGGTAGTGAGTACATTTTTCATTGTGATAAAATATTTCAATTTCAGAATCCTTGAGTAGACTGTTATGATTAAAAGCTGATATGCTGGCAGAATTCATGGAATTTTATAAAAGAAGGGGACATAGAAAGACCTGCAGGGGACAGGAGTTCCACCAGGAGATCAACGAAGCCACAAAAACCTGAGCCATGGGGTCCCTGAAGAGAATGATGCCCTAACCAAGGACCATGCATGGAGGGACCTAAAACCTTGGCTTAGATGTAGCACATAGACTCAGTCTCCAAGTGGGTTCCCTAGTAAGAGTAGCAGGGACTATATCGAGCATGAACTCAGTGGCAGGCTCTCTGATCACCTCTTGTTATGGGGTGCAGCCTTGTCAGGTCACATAGGAAGACAATGTAACCAATCCTGATGAAACTTGATAGTTTTGGGTCAGATAGAAAGGGAGGAGGGCCTCCCCTCTCAGTGGACTATGGGAGGGGCATAGGGGGAGAAGAGGGAGGGAGGATAGGACTGGGAGGAAATGAAGGCGAGTGCCACAGCCAGATACAAACTGAAAAATTGTAATAAATAAAGCTGGTGTGCTTGAGTGGTGCTTTATCATTGGGTGGACTCATGGCTGTTGATTTTGATTTTCAACTTTATGGGACAGAAAAATGTCTGCAGGTGTTTTTCTGATGATTATTCCATTGAAGTTTGAAAATGGAGAGAAGACCTCAACAAGATATAGGCAGAAGTATCACACATGCTAGTAATCTGAAGGGAAGAAATAGACTAAGTACCAGAAGTAGTACTTTATGCTTTATGACCTCAGCTGCAACCTGATACTTTATGATGCCTGTATGTTTTCCCTCTGATGATAGATTGCATTCTAATGCTCTTCCTTCAATTAGTTGCTTTTGTTAGCAGTTTTGGCTCAGCAACAATAGTTATTCAGAATAAATTTGCTACATTGTTTAGAGATTAGACAGAACTACAAAAAGTGGTATGTTGATAAAATGCTAGGTACATAATTCATTGACATTAATATTATTCACTATTTCATTCAATGATTCCTAAAGCATATGTTGCAGACTGTCCCTGACATATATGTCCTGAACTCAGTGGCTTTCTAAAACTTATGTGCAAATTTCTACAAAACATTTATTCTTGCATATATCATTTTTCTAAAGCCAGCACCATATGAATTACACTCCCAGGTTCTAAGTCTTGCACCCCTGGGGTATCAGACACCTGACATGAACATATTCACAATTCATCAATCAATAGCAATAACTTCCCACATAGATGTGGGGCCAAAAAATCTCCTTCCACATTGATGCCAGAATTTTCCCTGCTTGATATTACATAGGTGTAGTACAGATAGTCACAGATGCTGTAAGGTGATGTGGCACCATCTACAGCTTTCATCTCACGGATCTTTTCCCTCTTCTCTGATTCTTACATTTTTTTTTTCTGCCAACTCTTCCATGATGTTTCCCAAGTCTGAATGTGTATATGTGAGTATGTATGATAGATGACTACAGATAAGCACTCACAATCAATAATTCTCAGAACATTTTTTATCAGCTATGAGTCATTACATTAATCATTACTCATTACAAAAAGAAGCTTCTCCAACCAAAGTCAAGATTAGCGTATATCTAAATGAATACTCGGTAACTAATCTGAGAACATGACCACTTAAAAAAAAACTGGTATGTTCACCCTATGGCCTATAATATCCACAGTTTGATTTTGATCCCATTTATATAATCAGGCATAAAATATAAACCTGTAGAGAAGGTTTCCGATTCAATCAGAATTCACTCCATTCCATTTAAGTGTCATGATATTTTTGCCTCTGCTGACAGGAACATTGCCAAAGTTATTCTATGAAGGCAAAATCATGCTAATACCTAAACCACATAAAGACTCAACAAAGAAAGAGAATTTCAGATCAATTTCCTGAATGGACATTGATGTAAAAATACTCAATAAAATACTTGCAAAGTGAATCCAAGAGCACATCAAAAATAGCATCCACCGTGATCAAGTAGGCTTTATCCCACATACTCAGGAATAGTTCAACATATGAAAATCCATCAATTTAATCTACCGTATAAACAAACTGAAAGAAAAAAAAACACATGATCACCTCATTAGATGCAGAAAAAGCCTTTGGCGAAATTCATACCCATTCATCATGAAAGTATTGGAGAGAGTAAAGATGTAAGGCCCATACCTAAATATAATAAAGGCTATATACAGCAATCCAATAGCCAGCATCAAATTAAATGGAGAGAAACTCAAAACAATTCCACTAAAATGAGAGTCAAGACAAGGTTGCCACTGTCTCCATACCTCTTCAGTATAGTACTTGAATTTCTAGCTAGAGTAATAAGATGACTAAAGAAGATCAAGAGAACAGAAAACAGGAACAAAGATGTCAAAATATTGCTATATGGCAGTATGTAATAAATGTAAGTTACCCTAAAAATTTCTTCAGAGAATTCCTATAGCTGATAAACACCTTCAGCATAGTGGCTGGGTGTACCATTAATTTAAGATAATCAGTAGCCCTCCTGGATACAAACGAAAAAATGGGGTGAGATAGAAATTATGGAAACCACACTCTTCACAATAGCCATGAATAATCTAAAGAATCTTGGTGGAACTCTAATCAAATACATCAAAGATCTGTATGATGAGAACTTTAAGTTTCTGAAGAAAATGAAAATATATTCCATGCTTGTGGATTAGTATGATTAATATAGTAAAAATAGCCATCTTAACAAAAACAATTCAATGTAATCCTCATCAAAATACCAATACAGTTCCACACCTTGAAAGAAAAATTCTAAACTTCATGTGGAAAAAAAAAAAGAGAATAGCTAAAATCTTATACATTAAAAGAAATTCTAGAGGGATCTCCATCACTGACTTCAAGCTATACTACAAAGCAATAGTAATAAAAAAAGCATGGTTCTGGCATATGAATAGACTATTTGATCAATGGAAAAGAACTGAAGACTCAGAGATGAACCCACATACATATGGTCCCTTGATTTTTGACAAAGGAGCTAAAATCATGCAATGGAAAAGATAGTATATCTAACAATTTGTGTCGTTCTAACTGGATGTCTACATGTAGAAAATGCAAATAGATCCATATTTATTTTCCTGCACAAAACTCAAGTGTAAGTGAATCAAAGACCTCAATATAACAGTAGATACACTAGATCTCTTAGAAAAAAAATGGGAAAGAGCCTCAAACTCATTGGCACAGGAGACAATTTCCTGAACAAAACACTAACAGCTCAGGGTCTGAGATCAACAATTAATAAATGGGACTTTTGTAACTGAAATATTTCTGTAAAGCAAAAGACGCTCTCAAAGAACGTAATGGCAGTTTACAGATTTAGAAAAGAACTTCAGCAATCCTACAACAAACAAAGGGCTAATATACAAAATATGTAATGAACTAAAGAAATCAAACACCATCACCACCAAAAAAATAACCCAATTAAAAATTGTCACAGAACTAAGCAGAGTTTTCATCAGAAAAATCTCGAATCGCCTAGAAGCATTTAAAAAAATGCTCAAATGTAAACTTGTACAACCTCTTTGGAAATCAATCTGGTTCTTTCTAAGACAATTAGGAATAGTGCTACCTCAAGCTCCAGCTCTACCACTCCTAGGCATATCCAAAAGATGCTCAAGTATACAACAAGGACATTTGCCCAACCATGTTTGTAACAACTTTATTTGTAATGGCCAGAAGCTGGATACTACCCAGATGTCCCTCAGTTGAGGAATGGATACCAAAATTGTGGTACATTTATACAATGGAATACTACTCAGCAATTAAAAACAAAGAATTCATGAAGTTTGCAGGCAAATGGTGGGATCTAGAAAAGATCCTCCTGAGTGAGGTATTCCAGAAGTAGAAAGACACACATTGTATACACTCACTTATAAGTGGATATTAAACATATAATATAGGATAATCCTACCAAAATCTGTACATTAAGGAAGCTAATCAAGAAAAAAGACCCTGGCTAAGATGATCAGTCCTCACTCTGAAAGGAAAATGAGATGGACATCAGAAGAGGGAGAAAACAGGGAACAGGACAGGAGCCTATTGCAGAAGGCCCCTGAAAGACTCTATCCACTAAGGTATCAAAACATATCCTGAGACTCATAGCCAAACTTTGGGCAGCGTGCAGGGAATCTTATGGAAGAAGGGGGAGATAGAAATATCTGGAGGGGACTGGAGAACCACAAGGAGAGCAACAGAACCAAAAAAATTAGGGGTCTTTTGTGAGACTGATACTCCAAACAAGGACCATGCATGGAGATAACTTAAAATCCCTGCACATAAATGGCCCATGGCAGTTCAGTGTTAAAGAGGGCTCTCCAATAATAGGACCGGGGACCATCTTTAACATGAACTCATGGTCTGGCTCTTTGATCACCTCCACCTTAGGGAGGGGTTAGCAGCCTTACTAGTCCACAGAGGAAGACAAAGAAGCCAGTCCTGATGAGACTTTATAGATTAGGTTCAGATGGAAGGGGCAGACGATCTCCCCTATCATTGGACTGGGGGAGGGGCTAGAAGAAGAGGAAGGGAGAGCGGGATTGGGAGGGGATGAGGGAGCAGGCTGCCTATTGTATACAAAGTGAACTAACTGTAATTAATGAAAATTAAAAAAAATAAAAATTCCTTAGTCATCAGGGAAATGTAAACAAAATGACTGTGAGATTCCATTTCACACCAGTCAGAATGGCCAAGATCAAAATCCCATGCTGGTGAGGATGGGGAGACATGCCCCCTCCCAACCCCCATTGCTGGTGGGAGTGTAAACTTGTACAACCACTTTGGAAAAATCAATCTGATGCTTTCTCAGAAAACTGGCAATAGCTTTGCCTCAAGTCCCAGCTATACCATTTCTGGGTTTATACCCAAAAGGCACTCCACCATACAACAAGAACATTTGCTTAAGTGTGATCATAGTTAATTTGTAATAGGCAGAATCTGGAAACAACCTAAATGTCCCTCAATTAAAGGACGAATAAAGAATTGGTGGTGCATTTAAACAATGAAATGCTACTTATCTACTTAAAAACAAGAAATCATGAACTGGAAGGAACTAGAAAGGACCATCCTGAGCGAGGAAACCCAGTCCCCGAAAGACACACATGGTAGGTACTGAAAGATAAGTGGATTTTAGCCATATATTACAGGGTAAGCATACTACAAGGCACAGACCCAAAGAAGAAAAGAAATAAGGAGGATCCAAGGGAGGATGAATAAATCCCTCCTGGAATGGCAGAATAGAGTAGACAGAGGTTGTGTTTGAAGAGAGGGACCAAGGTAGGAGAGGGGCTCAGAGGTATATGAGGGTGAGGATCAAATCTGAGGAGAGTGTGGATGAGAAGACAGAGGCCTGTAGAGAAAAGAGAAACTGAGAATAGGGGCATCTCTGTGACAAGCTGGATACCTACGTCAGGGTAGGCTCCTGGGTGGATATGAGGGTTACTCAAGCACTCCTAGAACCAGAGAGCACAGAGAATGAAGAGGGCATCCTCTAACTATCCTAGTCTCCTAGCAGAGGGAGAGGAACACCAACCCACCCCACAAAAACTTCCACCGCAACTTTACCTTGCCTGTAAGATGGGCAGGAAAGATAGAGAGGAAAGAGCAGAGATTAAGGGAATGCCCAAACAATGCCTGGCCCAACCAAAGACCCACCCTATCAGAGAGTACCAACCCCTGACTTTATGAACTAAACTCAGCTAAGCCTGCAGACAGCAGACTATCAGAGTTGTCCTCTGAGAGGCTTTCCTCAGCAGTGCCTCAAATCAGATGTTGAAGCTCACAGTCTAACACTGGGGCATGCTTAGAGAGTCTTGTGGAAATGTGGGAGGAAAGATAAAAAAGATCTGGAGGTGATAGGAGCTCCACAAGATAACCAACAGTACCAACTAACCAGGGTCCAGAGGGGCTTGCTGAGACTGAAGCCTCAACCAAGAACCAAGAAGATGTAGCCAATGGGCAAGTCAGGCTTCATGTGGGTTTTCTTGTAAGAGGAGTGGGGCCTGTATCCGATAAGGACTTTCATGCCAGGTTTTTTTTTTTTTTTTAATCTTTTCATGCTTCCATGTAAATTTCTTTCTTTCTTTCTCTCTTCCTCTCTTTCTCTCTTTCCTTATTTCTTTCTCCCTTTCTCATTTTTCTTTCTTCTTCTCCTCCTCTTCCTTCTTCCCGTTACTTATAATTTATGCCCTTTGTATCCCATGGTGGCATCCTCCCTTGTCTCTTCCTGGTCTCTCCTCTCCCTCCCTCCCTCTTTTTTCCCTATTCCTCTCCTTCAGAGTACTCATAGGGCAAGTCCTCCTCCAGTACTGTCCAACCCTAGCCTATCAGGTCCCATCAAGACTGCCTACATCCTATGCCTCTATGGCTGTCTAGGTGGCCCCACCAGGTAGAATTGATTGAGGAGCTGGTAATGGAGTCCATGTCAGAGACTGTCCCTTCTCTTTTTACTAGGAACCCACATCGAAACTGAGCTGTCCCTGGGTCACATCTGAGCAGAAGGTCCAGGTCCTCTCCATGCATGGTCCTTGGTTGATAAATCAGTCTCTGCAGTCACCTCTGTGCCCAGCTTTTTTGGCTGTGTTGGTCTCTTTGTGGAGCCCCTGTCCCCTCTGGGTCCTTCTATATCCCCCATCTTCTATAAGATTCCCTGTAATCTGTCGAACATTTGGCTGTGAGTCTCTGCATCTGCTTCAATCCCCTGCTTGGTGGAGTCTTTTAAGGGACATCTATGGTAGGCTCCCCTCTTTTTCCTTCTCTTCTACAACCTCTGGTGCCTATCCTGCTTTCTCTTCAGAATGAGAATCAAGCATCTTCCTTAGAGTCCTCCTTGTTGTTTAGCTTCTTTAGGTCTGTCGATTTTAGTATGTTTATCCTATATAATAAGGCTAAACATGCACTTATAAGTACGTATATATCATACATGTCTTTCTGGGTCTGTTTTACTTCACTCAGGATGGTCTTTCTAGTTCCATCCATTTGCCTGCAAATTTCATGCTTTCCTTGCCTTTAATAGCTGAGTAGTATTCCATTGTACCACAATTTCTGTATCCATTCCTCTGTTGAGGGGCATCTGAGTTGTTTCCAGATTCTTGCTATTACAAATAAAGCTACCACAATCATGGTTGGGCAAATATACTTTTGTGTACTTGAGCGTATTTTGGATATACGCCTAGGGGTGGTATAGCTGGATCTTGAGGAAGCACTATTCCTAATATCCTGAAAATGTGCCAGAGTGATTGACAAAGTTGTTGTACAAGTTTACATTCCCACCAGCAATGGAGGAGGGTTATCCTTTCTCCACAACTTCTCCAGCATGTGTTTTCACTTGAATTTTTGATCTCAGCCATTCTGATGGGTGTAAGGTGAAATCTCTGTGTTGCTTTGATTTGTATTTTCCTGATGACTGAGGACTTTGAGCATCTCTTTAGGTGCCATTAGTATTCCTCTATGGAGAATTCTGTTTAGCTCTGTATCCCAATTTTTAATTGGATTACTTAATTTATTGATGTTTATCTTTTTGAGTTCTTTACATAATCCTGATATTGGTCTTCTGTCAGATATAGGGTTGGTAAAATCTTTTCCCTCTATAGGTTGTTGTTTTGTTCTGGTGACAATGTTCTTTGCTTAGATAAGCTTTTCAGTTTCATGAGGACAAATTTATTGATTGTTGATCTTTGAGCCTTGAATATTTGAGGACAGAACTCACTGTGTCTCTTTTTGATCTGTGACTGGATTTTTTTCATAGCCTTTAATGGACATCTTTGTTTGAATCACTGACATGATCCGCGAAGTAATTACTTTATAATCCTTTCTTATTGAAAATTAACAACTTTCTTTAAAAATATATCCTGATTAAGTTTTTTCTCCCTATATTCCTCCCTATACCTCTCTAAAATTCCTTCCTATTTGGATCCACTCCCTTTCTAGATCTCAAAAGAAATGAACAGGCTCTTAAGAGATAAACTGAACAGGACAAAACATATATAATATGATGAAGCAATCACTTTCATATCAGTGTTGGACATGGCAAACCAACAAATGAATTGAGTCCCAAGTATAGACAAGGCAATTGGAGACTAATTTGTACTCAGATCTAACTTGTACCACAAATCTATTAGGCTGATAACTACAACCTATATGCAGAGGACCTAGGGTTGACCTACATAGTCCCTGTGTTTGCTGAGTTAGTCTCTGTGAGCTCATATGCACCTTAATTTGTTGACTCAGAGGGCCATGTTCTTCTGGTGGCCTCTAATCCCTCTGACTCTTAAAATCTTTCCACCTGCACTTCCACAACATTCCTTGAACTCTGAGAAGAGGAATTTAGGATGGACCCTCCAAATTTAGAGTCTCTCTGTTTAATGTTTGGCTGTGGTTCTTTGTTTCCATCTGCTGATGAGGGAATAATGTCTGACGATGACTGGATAAAGCACTGATCTATGAATACAGCAGAATACCATTATGAATAATTTTATTGACTTTTTCTTTTTTAAGTTTCTTTTCTTTTCATTCAAGAAATCCTTATTAATTACATTCTCTATGCACTTG
Organism: Pachyuromys duprasi; assembly: GCA_028658305.1. Lineage (NCBI taxonomy): Eukaryota > Metazoa > Chordata > Mammalia > Rodentia > Muridae > Pachyuromys > Pachyuromys duprasi. Next base: position 12,645 of record JAQQSO010003050.1, read on the forward strand.
TAATGCCTGGGTGCAAAAGCCACATTTTCATGATTCTTCACCTTAGGGTTTAAAGAACACATAAATGATTAATGGTGTAGATCAGTGCTGTAAATTCTTGGGATTCTACTTCCAAACAGAGATTGGTCTGACTAGAGCTGTGGCTTTGTCATGGGGCATATAGATAAACTCCTGCAATTATATTCAAACTGAATTTTCAGTTGTAATCTGAGGTCATCCTGGGCTATGTGAAAACAATTTAAAAAACAGACAAAGAAAATAAAACAGAGAATACCCAACACTGAATTTTGAGGTGGTGTGGATGGGTGAACATAAAAACAGCGAGCATGTCATGCATGGTGGCACACACCAGGAATCCTGGCACTCTGAGAGGCAGAGGCAGGCATTAAAGCCAGTAATCACAAAACATGAGGAAGTTAGCAACAGTTAGAAGAGAAAAGAAAATGTCTCATTAAGAAGTTTGCAGTTCATGGTAAAGTTCAGGGGAACCACTGTGATTCTTACTCCATTTCCTTTCTTAAAATTGAGGGAGGGAATTGCAGCAGGGATACAAAGTGAATAAACTGTACGAATTAAATAAATAAATAAAATTTAAAATTTGAGGTGAACATTTTCGGTTTATTCACAAGATTCTTACTAAGGCAAGCACAAAATGAACTTTGCCGGTTAAAGCCTCACTTCGACATCACAACAGGAAGCTAACTCCCTATACCTGTCTAGCACAATCATCTTTATGTATCTTCATGTGCCAGGTGTCTAGCTGACATTTGCTGCCTATCAAGTGTCCCTTTGTTCCCAAGTGTTTTCTACTCTTTAGCACTCAGCAAAAACCATGTGGCCAGTTTTGCTCAATGAATTTTGTTAAAAAAATTTAAAGTTTGGCAAGTGCATCTTTAGCATCCCTTCTTTCCATTTGTGTAAACTTAAAAACATGTTCTCCTCATTTGCATCCTCAGTAACAGACCATCTTTGTCTGCCCCAATCCCTGAAGGTCTCTAGTAAACAGTCATCCACATTCCTACAGGTATCATGCACAGTCTTGGGTGAGTTAGAGTGTGACAAAGAAGCCAAAACCATTCTATGGAAAGAAGACAGCATCTTCAACAAATGGTGCTGGTCCAACTAGATATCTATATGCAGAAAAATGAAAATAGATCCATATTTATCACCCTGCACAAAACTAAAATGGATCAAAGACCTCAACATAAAACCAGACACACTAAACCGGTTAGAAGAAAAAG